>JBBPKB010000954.1:0-10083 GCA_038089035.1 Boletellus dicymbophilus
CGACGCGTGGATGCATCCACCCCAATAGCAGCGACAGCGAGGGCAACGCGGCGACGCACCCGCGACCAGAACGACGGAGGGTGAGAATGGCGCAACGGCGCTCCCACAGCGACAACAACGATGACAACGAGGGTCATGCAAGGTACGCCCATGACCAGAACGACGACGGGGGCAAGGACTGTGCGGCGTCATGTCCACCTCCAGCATGACGACAACGAGGGCGAGGGTGACGCTGGCACGCGCCCACCATCACAAGGGCGACAGCAAGTGCGAGTGCGACGCGACGGTGTCCCGACCACCACAACGAGGGCGAGGGCAACGCAGGAGCGACCCAGGTAAGTTACCCCGCATGTCAGACGATATTACATGTATCATATGCTAAGGGGGCTACAGACTTACGAGGAACCCGCCGCTGCCGCCGCCAAAGCTGGTAAAAGACAAGTAGCTACGACAGCTCGAATACCGACGGACGCAAATAACGTGGAAAACGACGACGTAATCCACTCGGCCGCAACCACCAGCAGTAATGCTACACTGTAATTGGACGCAATCGACAAGTGTATTTCTAGCTCCTTCCTCCCATCACTGTCTGTCGCAGTACTTGTACAACTAGGAGTGTGGTGAATGTACTGTAAGGTATCAATCTTTTCTGCGCGCCGCTGTTCCGACTTTCGTATCGCTGTCACTTTTATTTTCATGTTTCACACTCTTCGATGTCACTCGAGACGCCGTCTTTGATCTCCGTTGACTTTTTCGACGTTTCAGCTACTTTAGTCACACGTCACATGTACTTAAGCCTTCCGGCTTTGAGTTATCAAATCGGAGGACCCATGGCCTGACGCCGTCCCCTCAGAACTCGCATACCCGGTCGCATTCCGTTCCCAGTGGCTTCGCACCCTCTACAGTACATCTTTCTTGGGTATGATCGCAATTCTACCTCCCGAGTAGCGCAAGCTCGAGGTCGAACAGCTTAGAAGAGCAACTAACGCAGTATTAGTATCCTAATAGTAGTCGCCAAAAAAAGTGCAATTTCGGCTCATTTCCCACATTCACTGAGCTATGGACTGGTCGAAAATTCGTGGTCGTTTAATTCAGACAACCATCCACGCTCAGACTTTTGACTGGGCGTTATATTTCGGTTGCATTCATTGATCGCTACCAGTAACTTCTTTCTCGAATGTTATGCGTGTGGGCCGGTCGAGGAGGTTCAAAGAAAATGATTTCAGCGACTGTAAAAGTAACCGAAGATTACAGTGTCGGTCGTCATGTGGATAGTTGATACGGACGTTACTTTTCCAGATCACGAAGGGGAAAGGGATGAACGTTTTGGACAGGCGCATGGATTCCGGAAATTACCTCTAGGTAACGTGTAGCCGAGTATGCTACTAGTAGTCTGTGGGGACTGACGTTGGAGACAAAATTGCGGGCGGAGTTAGAAAAAAAGAGGGCAGAGAAGTTGTCTCCGACGTCAGTCCGACTACTATAACTGCCGTGCACAGCTTTGGTAAGCTTCTTTGGCACTTAACCGGTAAGCAAGGCACACCGACTGCTTTCGAGCACGAGGTAATTGCCGCATGGAGCAATCGTGATTCGAAATAGACCAGGATCAGATCGGAGGTCAGTATTATTATTGTAAGGCTGTTGGTTGATTCCTGTTAACAAAACGGAGCCTCCGAGTTGGCGTAATTTGGCACCGACTGGGTATGTATGTTACCAATTAGGGCATAGTTGACATATTGCTCTAGCGTACAGATGTTATATTACTGCTATCCGGGGTTGCCGGTGCGAAGATACGCACTCCGTAGTCCTTGTTTTAGATGTTTTTTTTTCTGCGGAACCTCGGATCATTATCATACAGTTCCAAGTCTTAGGCCGGCTCATGGAATATTCTCAGTTGCAGCACGAATCCGGTATTTACCAAATATCCATTTACATACTTTTTACTAGTATACTGACTCAGTCACCGATCGTTCTCTCCAAAATGGATGCCTCGGCGTGCATTGTCAACAAACCCGTTGTTATTTTCAGTTCGATTCGAGTGCAGCTGTATAAAGTTCTCACCCGACGAAATGGATAAATACTGAGCGTCATTCTCATCAGAGACGGACATGATTTCCCTCGCCATCGCTGCTGGTGCATACGTATTTTCAGTCCTCGCAGGCATCGCCATCAGGGCTCACTCTTTTTTTTCCGACGCGTCCACCCCCCGAGTGCCGAGCTTCTTTGCGGGATACGACAATGGGTTACTCTACGCCCTGAATCCCCGTGAATTTCTTGCACGATGCCAGTAAGTCTCAGATCACCCGTGGGCCCCCTTGTCTTTAATACGGGCATTACCAGGAACCAATACGGTCCAGTATACCAAGTCTCTATTGGTTACTGGCGGCTCAAAGTTTTCTCCACTGGGGATACAATTTCTTCTATCTTCTCAACAGGCACAGATCTGCTCCATTACGACATCACCCATCGAGTCACATTCAACGTCATCGCTGGAGTCACATCCAGCTTTACCCACTTGCATGCCGTCATGATTCATAATCTCTTTCCAATTGTCGACAAGACCTTGTCGCCTCGCTCGCTAGGGCAGACCACGCATGCTTTCGGACTCGAGCTGCTCTCCCGTATCAGGAAATTTTCACAGGATCATACCGGACCGGTATCCATCACAGAGCTCACACACAAGCCCCTTTACGCCGCGACGAACCTGATCCTCCTCGGCGGCGCGTTCCCGTCCGACACCTACAAAGACTTCCGGACCGTTAGTCGAAGTATACCTTATCGTTTCGGGAGGACGTTACTCTGGCGTTGGCCGTCTTACGCGGCACGAAAGCGGTTACTGAATGCCTTCAAGGGCTATTTGGAGCAGGGAGATGTTATTACCAACTCCGATTGCAATCTAAAATTTTCCCACTTGTTCATGAAGGCTTTCAAGGACAACAACATTCAATCGATGGAGGGAGCACAGCTAGTACTCAACTTCCTGTGGGGGGTACACACGAACACATTGAACAATTCCCTCTTTTTGCTTTCTTTCCTGCTGGGCGATCCAAGCGCGTTTGCGCGTGTCCGCACAGAGATCGACTTAGCTGTCGACAAGTTTGGCGGCTTGGAAACGTTGCTCAAAGCCGGACCTGACGGGTTGGACGATCCATCGTTCGCATTGTTAACGTCTGCCGTCATGGAGACGTTGCGGCTTACCCTCCTGCACATCGGAATACGGCAAGCAAGCCGCGACTTTGATCTAAAGGCCAAGGACGGGATCATACCTGTAAAGAAAGGAGTGTTCGTGTTCGGAAACGCCCGCGCTGCGCACATGGATGCGACGGTTTATCCGGACCCGGAGACCTTCGTAGTTGATCGGTTCGCTCAACGGCCGTACGCGAGAAAGCATCTACAAACCGAGGGATACCTCTTTCATTCTTTCGGCGGCGGAAGGCATATCGTAAGTGCCGTCCCATCCTTTCTCGGTCGTTATGCGGTACTACTCATTCGGACGCTCACAGTGCAAGGGAAGGTGGTTGGCGATGTACCAGATCAAGACACTAATGATTATATTACTCCACGGGTTCGACTTTCGTCCTGCAGGGGACAACTCAACGGGTTGGTCCACCCTTCGAGTTCACCCACGCAGCATCGGCGTTGTACATACAGAGGATGACGTTTTTGTGCATTTGTTCCCCCGTGAGGTGAAGGAGAATTGAAGTACAGATGGAATGGGGATAATTCAATGTAAATATGATTTTAACGCGCGCAGAGATGAATAACTGTAATACATTACGATTTGCCTGATAACCTTTGTTCTCCATGGATATTGGTTTCAAGATTACAGAAAGCCGTTCGGATCAGGTGACCTGCCAAGCGCTTCTTTCCCCTGCAATACATTGAGGACATGACGGGACACCGCCCTATTATCGGTTCTGCGGCGTCAGCAAAGGGCCGCCGCTGTTCAACTCGAAATATAACTTCGAATACTGTCGGACTCCGTCACTGACCCTCACTAAAGCCCATCTTCCATGTCAAGGCCATGCACTGCGTCCGATCTACAGCAATCTCAAGTTCAGGGACAACGGCATTCAGTCCTTGGAAGGGGCGCAACTGGTACACAGCTTCATGTTTGAAGGGACACCAATTTCTCAACGGTGTCTTATTTTTACTTTCTTCCCCGTCGACCTATTTTGGGTTGCACGGAGATTCTTGATTGTAATGAAGTTTGATGACCTATAGACGCTACTCGAATCAGGTCCCTGTGAATTTGATGGTCCACCCCTTACATTGTTGACATCCGTGGCCATGGAGCTGTCAGATTACGACAGGCCACTTGCGACTTCGGTCTGAGGATCAAAGACTGGATCATCCGGGGCAAGGTGACACGTTGTATTGTTCCAACTTGCACTGAAAATTTGGAAATTAATCAGATGACTGCGAGCATGTCAGCATACGGATGAAGAGGCCTCCATCACTTGAGGGGGACACGGTGGAACAGGAAGCCGGTAGAACAGTAGTCAGTAGCTTAGTCAGCGCGGCACAGTAGAGCCGACAACGCCCAGCGGGCGACGTAACAAAAACCCACTCACGGGCGAGCAGCCGCATCGAATCCCTCAGGCTCTCTCCAACGGCTGATATTTGTATTTCTGGTTTGTGCCCATCACAACAGACTCACCGATGTCTCTTTCTTATTTCCTTTCTTGCAGACCGGTCCGAGAGTGAAGTTTGCGCGCGTTCGCGCGGAAATTGACCCGAACTTGGAGACTCTGCTTGGAGTTAGATGAACCCCTGTTGATATCTGTCACCATGGAAACCATGGCCTTGAATGTTGGACCGTAGCGGGCCAATTGTGACTTTGATCCAAAATTAAAATAAATAAAAATAGCGATAACAGAGACTGACATCGTGGTAGGAGATGCGCACCGCTGTCTGCATGGACAACGGCAAGGCTTTCAGAACCCGGGTGACGTCCCTGATTGATCGGTTCGCTCAAGGGCCGTACATGGGAAAGCACATGCAGACTGAGCGGTGCCCACTTCATCCGTGGAGAAGCGGATGGAACATTCTAAGTACCGCCCTTTCAGCTCTAGGTGGCTTCATGGTGCTCATGGGGTCGTGGGGCGAAGGTGGTTGTCAATGTATCAGGTCAAGAGACTTACGATAATATTTCTCTATACGCACGTCTTTCACCCAGCATGCGGGGACGAATCGGCTGCTTAGTCTACGCTTCAATTCCACTCATACTAAAGAGTGTCACAGCGTGAAGGGGCTCTTATTTTTTTCCGTAGACGAAATGGAAATTGTAATCCTACAAGAATTACTGTGCAAGCCTTCTTTTTGATGGAACGCATAAGCTTTGGCTGGTTCAATCCACCGTAGGTAGCTGACTCTTAGAGATACCTAATTTGGGAGAGATGTCAACAAGTGAAAACATTCCTCCATTGTCACGCGCAACGACGGCGACGCATCAAACCCGAGAGTCAACCTGCAAACTCACCGACAAGAGCACGCCTGTGCGACCACGCGCCAGTCTCGACAAGACAAGGCGTTGACCTTTCCCTTCGCCGGAAGTCATTTCGGCATATCGTTATTAAAGACGGCGCTGCACACCCCGACAGTAACGGGCATCGGTCGAGCGTCTAGTGAGCCCCCTCGTGCACGCTGTTGATCTGCCCTTTTAAGTTTGTTGAGTTTGTTGTCGACCAGCGCACCTTGCTTCTTCTGGTCCGAACCAGCCGCCCGCGCCAGCGTCTATTGTTCTGCAGTACGTTCTGCGCGGCATTTTCTTCTCCGGCCCTTGGCCATGACTGTCTCCCACCGAAAACGCGAGCACCAACCTGACGAAATACAAAGTGAGTGTTTCTCTTCCCCCCATGCGTCGCAGTCCGTGTGGGGGAATAGGGATTGCGTACCAGTCCTGTTTCTCACGGGTGGTTTACCTTCTCTTGTTTTGCTTTTTTTTTTTTTTTTTTTAAAAAAATTGGCAGCCGTCAACGAGCCAGGCCTACAGATACAATGCGACTCGTGTATGTGCGACCTGACGCACTCTGTCCGAATAAAATGTGCCGACCCCGTCTGTGAGCCGGGCGACGGGGTGGACATTTGTCCGGCGTGTTTTTGCGCCGGGAAAGAGTTCGCGAAACATCGGCGTGGTCACGCGTACCGCGTCATCGTGAGTCCCCATGGGTTGTCGAAAGGCGTTAGCACCGCTTATCCTAACCACAGCTTCTTAGGAACTACATTCATACCCTATCTTCTCGGAGGATTGGGGAGCCGATGAGTATGACGCTGTTCTTTATACCCGTTCGAGTTGGCGTCAACTTTTTTTTTCTCACCTGACCTCAGGGAGTTGTTGTTGATCGAGGGCATATCGAAAGCTGGCATCGGGAATTGGCAAATGATCGCGGAACATGTCGGAACGCGGACAAAGGAGGAAGTGGAAGAGCACTACAACTCGGTTTATGTCGACTCTCCCAACTGGCCTCTTCCGGTGAGTCTGCCATTTGCGATTAAGACTTTTTTTTTTTTTTTTTACCTCGCAACACTTCTCAATTTTGTCAGCGAATGGACGTTGATTTCGATATCGACCCCGACGAATTTCAGCAGCGGAAACGAAGACGGATGTCAGCCATGAACAACGCTGTCCAGCCTCCTCCAAAAGTCGCCCCAACGTCGGCACCTGGCGTACACGAAGTCGCAACCTTTCTTCCGGGCCGTCTTGAATTCGAGCATGAACTCGATAACGAAGCGGAGGAACTGGTCAAAGACCTCGAGTTCGGTATCTGTTTCGCCTACGGCGGCGACCAAATCATCGAGGACGAAAACGACGTCGACGTCAAAGGTCGTGCACAAATGCTGGAAGAGCGAAAATTGAATAACGAGGACAACGGATCGACGAGTCGGGCGCCGTCGACAGGCTTGAACGGTTACGTCAACGGTTATGGGTCTTCTGTCAACGGCGACACGTCGAGACCACACTCGGTAGTCAAGTCAGAGGAGCCCAGCGGTTCCGATCAACAAACCACAACCGGGGAGGACGATCCGAATTCCGAAGAGCCCACGCAGCCGCCTCCTTATGAGACGGATGACTCGCTCGCGTTCAAGCTGACGATGATTGAAATGTATCTTCAGCGCGTGGCGAAACGTCACGAGGCCAAAGCGGTCATGTTTGAAAGGGGTCTCCTCGAATACAAAAAGGTGTGAAACTGTAGTTTGTTCCGAGAGTTTACGTCGATTGTTCTCATGATTCCCGCTATCAAAGATGCAAGCCGCAGATAAAAAACGTGGGAAAGACGAAAAAGACATCGTGCAACGCCTCCGACCCTTTGCTAGGCTACAGACCGCCGAGGATTACGAAGTGTTCGCCGCGGACATGCTATGTACGATCTATCTTCTCAGTTTCCCATCTCGCCGGCGGACGTCCTTTGATGCTCCATTTTACAGACGAGGCGATGCTGCGAAAGCGTATACAGGAATTACAGCACTACCGGCGTATGGGTCTATCCACCGCCGCCGACATCGATAAATTCGATACGGACAGCATTCGTCGAGTACGTGGCCAAAACACGGCACGGTCTATATTTGCGTTATCTTTGACTTTTTTTCTTCTTCTCCCAGGTACAATTAAAGGCGAACATGTCGCGTGATTACTACGCCTCTGAGCGATTAAATCAGCTTCGCGGAGGAACCGGTCGTAAGCGAATATTTAAAACTGACATCATTCATTGTTCGTAAAGCTGAGAATAATGACGGGACTTCAGGAGAATCGGAAGGTCGGAAGAGCCACGAACGGGAATCGACGCCCAAACTTGGTTCCGGTGCCACAGCAACAGGTGCCGCACGCCGACCACGTATGCTTTCTCCCCTCTCACTTGTTACGCTGACACCGATCTGTCGTATGCAAATCCAGCGGCTCCTCTGAACTTGGCCAACAGCCCTTCACTGCACCTACTCACGCCCGCGGAACAGGCACTCTGTTCTCAACTACGCATTCTCCCGAAGCCCTATCTCGTCATCAAGGAGACGCTCGTACGTGAATATGCTCGCCGCGGTGGCAAACTCCGCCGGCGAGAGGCTCGCGACCTCGTGAAGATAGACGTGAACAAGACCAGCCGCGTCTGGGATTTCCTGGTGCAGGCCGGGTATCTCAAGATCACTCCGGACCCCCAACCGACCGCCCCCGCAGACCCTTCGTGAGCGTTCCCCCTCCTTGATATTACTTCCTTTTTTCTTTCTTTGGCCTGTTCGACTCATTGCAGTGCGACAGGCAAGCAGCTGCAAACTCGTCGATGAGTTCATCGCCATCCAAAGAACAGATCAAAGGCCATGCTTCCCCCAATCCTGCCACCGCCGCGCCCCCATTGGCCGCGAAGACAACGACCTCTACCCCCGTCACCACCACTCAGAATGGGCTCACCCCAAAACCATCGTTCGCGTCACCTACACTATTCCCCACACCGTGGTTACCCAGCCAATCATGAGTACACGCGCGAACTCTTAAAGCTCTTTGCGCGTGAGCTAGCCAAACTTTTTCGGCGTAATAGCTATCGTGTATTAATATTACGTTGTAAACCCACCCAACCACGCATTTGTACCATAGCCATATCCGCATACGTTATCTTAATTTTTCTCTTCACTCCACCGAGCTATTGCATCTATTATAAGATTATTTGAGAGATGACCTTCCTCCTTCGACGATGAGGTCCTCGACGATAGTTTGATCGACGGGGATGTTAGCACGTCGAAGATACTCGTCGTTCCTACGAGTTTTCGCCAAGAAGGGACGGCGTTAGCAATATCCCCTCTTCCCCAGGCAAGCCGTCAGACTGAGATCCTCACCAAAACTAAAAAGTTATCGGGGGGAAAGATTTGGAATGTCAGGAACACGAGTTTAAAATTTTTTTTAAAAAAAATCGAGGATGGAGTAACTTGCCTTCGAATAATGTCGACTGCCAGAATCGCATCTGCGCGTTTCAAAGTGCGTGATCAGCAAAAAGCACACACACACACACATGCCCGCGACGTATGCCTCCGTTGGAGCGTCGGGAGCGCTTTTTTTTTTTTGCTTACAAGACAGTGACGATGATCTGGCCTTCGTGCCATCCCATCTGCCGCGCCAGTTTGACGCACGCCACCAGATTGCATGCGCTGCTTGATCCGAGAAACAGGCCATCGCGCTGGACAAGGTAGCGAGACATGGAGACTGCTTCGGCGTCCGAGATCCTAACAAGGGACAAAAACAATGAATTGTCAAAAAATGAGAGGGAGATAAATTAGAGTGAAACAACGGAATACGTACCGAAATGCGTCCTCGATGATGGGCAGCGCCAGATCGACATTGTTCGTCATTCGATTGATACCGCTACGACCAGGGGGGGGAAAGAAAGAAACACGACAAAACGTGAGACACGACATAAAAGTTGAAACAAGGGAGCATACATTCCTTCGACGACCGTGTCGACTTGATGTCGTCGCTTCGTGCCTTCTGCTTCCTTGCGGTTGTACATTACACCGAATTTGACCTGTTCATGAATCCAGGAGTCAAAAATGCGTCGGTACGTACGCGGAAACAAGAGCGAAGTGTGGATACCTTGTTGTAGAGACCGCTTCCCTCGGGATCAGCCAGGACAATCTTTACGTTCTCGTTCATCGACTTGAGATAACGACCCGTGCCGGCGATCGTCCCCCCGGTCCCTAACGAATTCGAACCCGTTCAACTCTACCCCGGGACAGACATGCGGCGGCGGATCGACTTACCCGCGCCCGAGACGAACGCGTCCAGCTTTCCGTTCGTCTGCCGCCATATCTCCGGGCCAGTCCCTTCGTAATGTGCATCAAAGTTGCTCCTGTTCTGCATTTCCGCGACCAGGTCAGAAAATCCCCGTCAAGATAAACCACGGTGGTCAATGGTATCATGAACGTGACGCTACGTACTTCAAACTGGTCGGCGAAAAAACCGCGGGGCTTGGTCAGCAACTCCAGATCCTGAGGATCGTCCACGGTGCCTTCGGGACGCACGTGCGATGACGTGGTAGAGACGACGACTGAGGGCGAACCAGTGATCATCTCGTGGCTCGTCCCGTTCGGCTGTTCGCTCGG
>JBBPKB010000955.1:0-10072 GCA_038089035.1 Boletellus dicymbophilus
ATTCGTCTTCGTCTTCATCTTCGTCTTCGTCAACAGTTGTTGAACGGGAGAACTCTTGATCAAACAGAGGGCGAATCCACGGATGAACTAGGTACAGACCTTTTGGCGTGGTGAAATTGTTCGCCGCCGTTTTGATCTCAATCTCACCAAACATCCGCGTCTTCGCACGATATTTCAACACCGACTTCGAGTCTGGTCCCGACACGAGAGCAATGCTGGTAACACGAGATATGATACCTGGGAGGTGTAGTCGAGTGGAAACAAGGGAAGGTGGCGGTATCCACTCCAACTGATTGTAAAGTGTGGTGACCAAGGAGAGGTCAGACTCGGAAAGCGACGACTGTAATTCTCCAGCCATTCGATCCAGTTCCGCCATCTCAATAAGTGGTGGAATATGCGCCGGCTCGACATCACCATAGACAGCCAAGTCCACAGGTAGACAGCTGTTGTACTCGTTGGAACGTCCAGTCCAGGCTAGAACAGTGACATCCCCCGATCCCGTCAAAACGTGTTCGAGAAGTCGACCCACTGCCCGGTTACCCTCACCATATATCACAGGAATAGCAATGTTGAAGATCCCTAGAAGGGAGTATGCGATATCCTCCACCAGAGTCGTCTGACGTCTCGATGCCAGGAACAGCTTCTCTCGCACTCTGTTGGGGCCAGGTTCGAGTACAGACAATCGGTCGGGAGAAAGACTCGATGCTTGGTGCATTTCCGAGAGGACGATGGGCGACTCTTTGTGGTTCGACAATGGCAGTCCGAGGTATGGCTTCCAGTCGCTAGTATAAAACAGGACTCGTTTAGCAGCCACATATTCTTGGAAGGTCCACACGCGGGTATTCCAGATACTCCACCGGAGTCTATCAGGTTCCTGAGACGCCGACAAGACATCAAGCAGGTAGACGATCGTGAGGGCTGATTTGCAATACCAACCAAACATGGCTACCAACGACTGTTGCAAAACCACGCTGTTCCCCCTTTCAATGCAGCACGTGTCGCTCCACGCCCAACGAAATCCAAGACTGTGCGCAGTTTTGCAAAACATTTGTAGCTTCGAATTCGTTGGGGATGCTTCCAGATCGAACACGGTTGTATGCTGGACCTGCTGGAATAATGGTTCTCCATCCTCGTACTTGTGCGAGAACATCGCATATTGGTAGAATTTCTCCACTTCGTCCCGGATATGAGTATCATCCACTGATGTCGTCATCGACGACACAAGCTTGTCGTAGATAGGATCTGCCCTGAACAGTTCTTCGAATTGCGATTTTTCATATAGTCGGCCCGCGGACGTGTAGATTAACACACGTGGCATGGGTAAAATGGTTGCAGCCACGACACGTCGAATTGTAGGTCTCGCATCGGAGTATTGTGAATGGCGCTCTATTATCGATATACTTAACACCGAATGTTAATAATACTCGGTATCGAAGTGATAACTTACCATGAACCTGTTCGTCGGGGGATTCCTTGAGTTTTGACAACATCGTGTCAAATGCTTCGACCGCCTCGGCATATCGTGTGGCCCCATGCAAGGTTGTATACCTTAACTCGTAGCCTCGATAGGACGTTGGATCGAGTTTGATCACCTGCCCCCGCTTTATTGATATTTTCGGCCAGAATAAGAAACATACCTCGTCTGCATCTTCCAGCGCGGTCTCCCATAGTTTCATCATCGCTCGTACTCTGCTTCGCTTGATCAAAGTTTCCGCCTGGTTTTCTACACCAAACAATAATTTCGTTGAGAGGAATTCAATGGCTTCATTATAGTTTTGGGAGTCCATTGCAACGTCGGCACGTTTTTCTAGCCATTGAGAGCACCGTTGCTCGAAATCTAAAATACCCACTCAAGACGAGCGTCGGATCCAATCATTTCATGATTACTCACCACATCCCCAATCCGCTTGCTCGCTTTCTCCGTTCGCTGCTAGATCACTCTGCATCCGTTGAAACCCGATTGCCTCGGCGATACGATCATTCCTTTCGAGAATACCACAAACCGTGCGGAAAATCGTGGTCCGAAGTAGGTTGGGCTGGCTCAAAATGGTCGTCACTATCGCCGATTAGCACAGAATATATACCATACCCTGGTGAAGGCATCATCCAATACTACATCAACGGAGTAAAAAAATAGCATTGTCGTCGTCCATTTGACTAGCAAACCGTTGTCCTTCAAGGGTGCGAGGGAGAGCGCCGTGGAATAGGCAGTGAGGGCCTCATTGTGATCCTCAATTTTTGATGCCTTGTCTCCGACATCCTCCAGCACGGCGATGCATTTGTGAGTAAATGCTGACAACGGGAATGAATGAACTTTCCAACTGGAGAAGACAAAACTGACCATGGAGCCAGTTCTTGATGACAGCGTCGATTTGTATGTCTTTACATTCAGTATTCGCAATTTCGGAAAGGGATCGCGCAGCTTGAATGACATGTCCGTCGGCATACATAGTCTCACAAATGACAGCCCTCATGAGATGTTCAGTTTTCTGAATGGAGCCGGTCAATTCGGCACGAAGTGCTCGAATGGTCACGCCGAGATTCGTTATTTTTTCGTCTGAGAGATAAGGGTTTCCGAAAATCCGTTACGAAAAAGAAAGTGAGGGTGAGGACAAACGAACTGGATGTTGTACGCAGCTGCCTGTTGATATCATTTAAACCCTCCTCTTTTTCTCTGGCGATGCGTTGGGAGTCTACAAGCTGGATGCGAAGGTCTTGAGCTGTTTTCTCAAGGATCGCTATTCATCCGTCTGACATGAACGCTAGAAAAGCAGGTAAATGGGAATGAACAAACATACCTGAATGCTCCTGCTGCGCAAGGTTTTTCTCCACAAGAGCAGCTATTTTGGTTTTCATGTACGGAAGTTGGAAAATCTGTTGCGGGTAAAAAAGTTGCAATCAGGGAGCCTAAAAAGTGGATACGCGTACGATATATCGAGAGGGGACAACGACAACAAGATTTTGCACGAAGAACTTCGTGCCTCCGGCAACCACGACATCGTAGTTTTCCGAAATGGCCATACACCGAACGTCTTCTGAATAGCGAACGACAAAACCGATCTGGTTGTGTGTAGTGGTGTCCCAGAACGAGACCGATGAACCGGCAGAGGCTGCAATGAACGCGCCATTGCTTGCTAGGGAGATGCACTTGGCCTTCTCGTTTCCATGGATGGCCCATTTCGAAAGCGTGTTCCGGGTTGTCACGTCGAGAGAGTAAATGTGGCCATCTTTTGACAAAACAAAGAGCTGATTGCTGTCACCGGCCCAGGCGAGCGAATTGTTGTTAATGCCGTAGACACCAATGCGAAAAACGACGAGAAGACGGCCATCTTTACTATCATACACCTGAACAGAGTCGCGATCGAGAGTGGCAGTGGCGATGCGAAGTCCGTTGGGTGAGAATTTGACCGTAGCCACAAAGTGGTCGTGTTGGAGTGGGTGGAGGAGTCGCTCGCCAGTCGTGAGTGAAAAGACGCAGGCAGTTTTGTCATGCGATCCGGTCGCGATTTTCGTCGCATCCGGCGACACGTCCACGGCGGTCACCCCTTGGTACATTCTGCTGTGAGTTTTAATATCGGTCACCTTTTTGCGACTCTCTGCACTCCACACCGTCACTTTTCCACCCCCCAACCCGCCTACGATCCATTTACAATCTCGTGAGACACCAATGCTCCAAACCTGACTCCCCGCATCGATCGGCGAGCCTACCTCTTTTCTATCCTCCACTCTCCACCATCGAATTTTCCCGTCGTAATGGCTACTGACGAGGCACTTCCCATCTTCAAGGAATGCGACATCCAGTATGCTACTCTGGGTATCAATTTCAATCGGGTTCGACACTGTTGTGCACAGCGCAGGTCAGTTTTCACATTTTTTGCCATCCTGCTTTCTCACCATTCATTATTGCAGCGTCCTCTTGCCGACTGCTACTCGTGAAAGGTCAACTGGGCACGTTCTCCTCGTCAGTGCTCCATTTTCAATTTTCTTGTGCTCACTGGTTTGTTGCCCCAAGTGTCGCTTAGAATGAGTTCTTGGCCAGGGTTTGGAGCAAATGGTCGGAAGACGGTCGTTACGTCCACTCCTGACTTCTTATTCACTATTGCCTCGTGTTCTGGGCGCTTGTTCTTTGTCACACGCCTAGTATTCTTAGGCGTCACAACACTGGCCCGACACTCCTATCCTCGAAACTAGACTGGTGATCTTAGATGAACTGGTCACCAGTAAATAAGCAAGCTGTTCTTACTTTCGCACTTCTTGACAGTTCGCGCGGAATATTTGGAAAAGAATGCATCCTCAGTGTGTCGACCATGCACCGGGTCAGTCCGTTAGTGTCGGGAGCCAAGAATGTAGTGGGCGACGACAAGACAGACGACATTACGGTGATTTGGAAAGTCTTTGTTGAGGTACATATACTGTGACCTACCTATACTTGTGTCTGTGCGCTCACCGAGGAACAGTCCCTGTCTAATCACGTTTGTCATCTCGGAGTCGCAGTACGCTGTACACAAAATCTTCTTTGATGGGGGTGTATGCTGAGTCACAGACACAGTCACTGTTCCAGCTGTCGTCCTTGGTAGGGGCAAAAAGTTTCAGTTTCAGGTCAACCTGCACGTCGTCGTGTAAGCTGGCTCTGCTAGTTCTCAGGGTGTCCCGGCAGTTACTGGTGTTGTCCTCGCCACGACTGGTCCTGGTAAGTAGCTGGTCACCAGAGGTTTCCTGTTCGACGACAAATGTCAGTCTTTCAATAGCCGCTGGGACGACTGTGCTGGAATGGAACGTCCATGGTGGTCTTTGAGACACTCTTATTCGGCACACTTACTTGGTTAGCCTGATTTGCGCCCATACGAGGATCTCGTTCATTTGCCCACGTAGGATTGGAGGAGATCTGCATCGAATGCAAGGTATTCCGTAGTGTAAATATAAGCTGATGTCGTGCATCTAGCTACGGGTGCGACTGTGCTACGTACACAAAGTCCATCTGGTATCGTGCGCATGGAATACCAGTCCGCCTTCTCGAGCGTCCGTATGACTCCCAAATTCGGCAGTCATTTTAAAGTGGGTTGTTGTCGTTCCCGCTTATTCTTCCCCCGTTCGTCCACCAAAATGGATAGGGGACCTTGGTGTGTACTGCGGCCCATGATTTAGGTGTGTAAAACTCACTTCAGGTTTCACATTTTACTGGGCGCGGTGTCATTTCAGAGTGTGCGGGACCTGTTTGGTTCGTGGGAACAGATGAGTGTATCACACCTTTTTTTGTTTTTTTTTGTTTTGGACAAGTGATATTATTAGGTAGCGACCGACTAATCTTGACCGACCTAATACACTATGGTGGTCCCTTAACTAGGAAAACTGGTCTGAGGAAAAATGCACTTACACATGCCCTGGATACAGGGGGTGTAGGACTCTGTAACCACTGGTTTCTCTGGTACTAGTCAGGAGACTGTGGTGGCATGATACCCACTAAAACCTCTAGTTTCATGATCCAGTTGTGGGGTAGTTGTTTGGGTGTTTTGAGGATTGGGGACCAGGTGTGGTGTACTTTTTGGATATAGGGGGGTTGTCTTTTAGTGATTGCAATATGTCTGTCAATATTGAGTTGGGTGGTGAATTTTTGTGTCCAGCATATTGTTATGGTAGTGGTAGAGTGCTGTTTGTTGCTGACTGAATGTGAAAGAGTATTCTGGAAGGAGTAGCTGTACTCTCTCACTCTGAGGGTGTAGTAATGATGGGGTATGGGTCAAGTAAGGAAACATACTTGACAAGGAAGCAAGAGTCTTGAAAGAGAAACTATGAGTGTGTAGCTGAAGCTTGTGTTGTAGGCAAAAATTGAGGAGAAGATGTGAATCAGAGATGAAAAGCAACTTATATTATCTGGCCTTAAGGATTGGTTTATGTAAGAAATATTAGAGCAGAGTTTAAATATTCTAAAATAAGAAACTCTAAATATCATATCTAAATAAGGTATGACTAATGATGACATTATCTAGAACATTCTATAATGTTCTAAATAATATCATCATTAGTCATGTTTTATTCTAGAAGATTATTGTTATGACTTCAGGTGCAAGACCCTTAGTACCACACTGGCTGGACAATCTTACAGCTCCCACTATAGCTGGTGAGATAAAGAATAAAGATGTGACTGACAAGTAGGAAAGTGTAGCTTTAATTCCTTGATACCTTGAAGCTCAAGTCTTGCAACTGAATGCCAACAAAGATACAAGTGGATTAGGCTAAGGTAGATGATACATGTGAACCCCTATTTATACTCTAAGGAGTATGTGCATGGACCAAGCTGTACATATCCCTATGATCTAAATAAGGTGTTAACTACTAAGTGAGCAGGATAATACAAGAATGCAATGGGGATATTGTACAAGTTTAGATAAGGAGGAAATAGAAGAGAAGTGTACAGGAAAGGTAAATAAGGGTATGTAATTGGATAAGAGGGTTTTAACCTAGGATCATTAGGATCTATGATCCAATAAGTGTTCCAAGGGTAATGACTACAACTATAATGTACCATTTTGTATAAGTATAGTACTGGTGTTGTAACACTACCCCCCCCTCTAAGGTGGGAGCCACTACTGCCTAAAGTAAAGAAAAGAGATAGGTAAGTAAAAATTTGACAAAAAGCAAAAAATTAAAAGAAATTTTAGTCCATAAAAAGTTAATATACAAACAAAAAAATTGTGTCCATGTTCTTAATTCCATACCTCTGGTGTGCTATTACTCCATGAGTGTCTGGAATTAGAAGCTACCTCAGGGCCTATGATGTCCACCTCTGCTGGTGTATTGTCCCAAAGTGGGGTCTGCCTGTGAGTTGGGGTCGAAGTTGTATGGTTCCCCCATTATGATGGTGAAGCCCCTTGTGGACCTAAAGGCCTGGATGAAGACAGGGTGGCCCCCAGTGGTGGATCGCCAGATGAGGAAGGCAGTGAGGGCTAGGGCAGTGATGATGGTGGCAGTGAGGGCAAAGATGGAGGCAAGGAGAAGGATGGCATTAGAGAACATGATGGTGATGATAGAGAAGTGGTAGAGACATATGGGATTGCTTAAATATCTGATCCAGATTCCAAATCAAGATAAGAGTCTTTGTTTGGTTTGAGATCTGGTCCAATGGGTCAAAACAAGGATCCAAACAGATGAGAAGTAATACTGTGTAGTTTGCATGGAGCTGAGGGATATGAACAGTGATATTCCTCAATGGCTTCTTTTGCATGTGTAAGGTGAGATTCTGGTTCCTATTGTCATATCTCAAGTGCAAGTCCAACTCCAGTATTTCCAGAATATTCTCCATTAGTATTTCTGGTTCTTATTTCATATTCTCTGTTGTTCTTTCATCTTGGACTTATGATATTGAAACCTTTATTTCTGACACCTGACATTCTCCTGTTTCCATCTGTCATTCTGTCGTTCTTTTGTCACATCTGATGTTCCTTTATTACATCTGTCATCTTTCTATCTGTCTGTTTATTCCTTTGCAACACCTGTACCATTCTGATGTTTCATATTCTTTACTCCAATGTTTCACATTCTATACTCTGATTTCTCCTCTGTATATAAGTCTTGTAACTCTGTTGTATTTCCTTAGTTTGAATATTGACAAAATTTCTTGATTGACAAAACTTCTGCATACTCTGTCCTAGTCCTCATCTGACTCTCTCTCTCTCCCTCAGTCATTGAGTGACTACTTCTGAACCTCTGACCCTCTGAAATTTGGGGCATTGGATCCACTGTAAGGGTGCACCACATAAGGTGAAGCCAAGCCCTGTCTGACCAACTACTCTGGTGTGCTTTGGAGTAGCTCCACCCCCCTTTGTGCATAGTTCTGACCTGCTGAGTTTGATCAGTTTGACACCCATGTGCAATCTGTTTCGACCCATCCTTTCCAATGTACCAAATACTCCAATCCTTTCCCTTTCATCCTAGATCCTGTTATGTAATTGACCTCATATTCCTCATGCCCTTCATCAGAGATTTCTATGGCATCTGGGTGAACTATCGGTTGTCCAGGGAGTGTATCTCAATAAGGTTTGACCCTGGAGATATTGACTGTGGGGTATATGGTAACAGTCTTTGGTAATCAAAGCTTTATGGCATTAGGAAGGATTTGTATTATGGAATAAGGACCAATCCATTTTTGAGTGAGCTTCTTTGCCATATAGGATAGCTTTAGGTATTTGGTTGATAGCCAAACCTTGTCCCCTATTTGATAATTGGATGCTTCTGATCATCTCCTATCTCCTTGGATCTTCATCCTCTTTTGTGATTCCTCTAAAGCATCCTGGATTTCATTGTGGCTTTTTGCACATTCCTTTCCAAACTGTCCTCCTAAATTCACCACATTTCCTTCAAATCCTAATCTAGGGAAGTAGTTTCTAATGATAGCGAAAGGGATAGATCCTGTGGCAGTAGATAGGGAATTGTTGTGATGAAATTGTGCTATTTTAATCCATTCTGCCCATCCCCCCTGCTTCTTTGCTATATAAGAGTGGAGATATTGCTCTAGATCTCTATTGATGCATTCTGTTTGACCATCTGTTTGAGAGTGATAAGTGGTAGAGATCTTTTGAGTAATTCCTAGTAATTTGCATAACTCCTTGGTAAACTCTGAAGCAAACTGAGGTCCTCTATCCAAAACAATAGAAGAAGGTAATCCATGGATACACCAAATGTAATCTCAGAAATAAGAAGCTGTTATGACCTTCCAGGCACAAGCCCTTTAGATACCACACTGGCTGGACAATCTTACAGCGACCACTAAAGCTGGCAAGGTAATGAGAAAGCGTTGAGTGAAAATAAGACAGAGATAGATGATAGCTTTGTCCTTAATACTCTGTAGCTCAAGCCTTGTGACCGAATGCCAACAAGAATACAAGTGGATTAGGCTAAGGTAGATGGTACATGTGAGCCCCTATTTATACCCTAAGGAGTATGTGCACAGACCAAGCTGTACGTTTTCCTATGATCTAAATAAGGTGCTAGATACCAAGTGAGTCCAGGATAATACAAGAGTGCGATGGGGGCATGTACAGATTTAGATAAAGAGGAGATAGATGAGAAGTGTACAGGAAAGGTAAATAAGGGTTGTGGTTATGTAATTAGGGGTTTTTGCTTGCAGATCTTTTGGATCAATGATCCAGTAAGTGTTCCAAGGGTAATGACTACAACTATAGTGTACCATTTTGAATAGGTATTCTACTGGTGTTGTAACACTACCCCCCCCTCTAAGGTGGGAGTCACTACTGCCTAAAGTAAAGAAAAGAAAAAAGTAAGTAAAGAATTTACAAAAAGTGTAAAGTAAAAAGAAATTTTAGTCCATAAAAAAGTAAAGTACAAACTGAATAAATTGTTCCATGAGTTTAAGTCCATCCTGCTGGTGTGCTATCATTCCATGAGTGACCCGCATTCAGTTGTATCTCAGGTCCTAATATCCCCACCTCAGCTGGTGCATCTCCCCATAGTGGATTCCATCTGTGATTCGCCTGCGAGTCAGGGTCGAAGTTGTAAGGTTCCCCCGTTATGATGGTAAGGCCCCTTGTTGACCAGAAGGCGCATATGAAGATCGGGTGACCCCCCGTAGTGGATCACCAGATGACAAAGGCAGCGAGGGCGATGGCAGCAATGGTGGTGGTGGTGAGAATGAGGAGAAAGGCAAGGAGGAGGATGATGGTAGTGAGGGCAGCGTTGGTGAACATGGTGATGATGGAGAAAGATGGCAATGGTTGGGGTGGTTTAAATATCTGATCCTGATTCCAAATCAAGACGGGAGTCTTTGTTTGGTTTCAGATCTGGTCCGATGGGTCGAAACAAGGATTCAAAAAGGTGAGTGGTAATACCGCATAGTTTGCGTGGAGCTGAGGGGTGTGAACGGCAATATTTCTCTATGATTCCTTTGCATGTGTGAGGTGAGATTCTGGTTCCCATGTGTGATCGGTTTCATCCCATCCTTTCCAATGTACCAAATATTCCAATCTTTTCTCTTTCATCCTTGATCCTGCTATGTAATCGACCTCATATTCCTCATGTCCTTCCTCCGAGATCTCTATAGCATCTGGGCGAACTATGG
>JBBPKB010000956.1:0-10070 GCA_038089035.1 Boletellus dicymbophilus
ATCCCTCGATCTGATGCATCAGATAAAATCGCATCCTTCAACACTCCGTACACGGTAACAGATACCCGATGGTCCCGTTGCCAATGCAGTCTCTTCAAGTAATCCTCTGGAGGAAAGAAAGAATGCCAGCCCGCATAGCGGACCTTTCCGGCCATATGGATAAAGAAAGTACAAGAAAGCAGAACCTCAATATGCTTGGCAGAATGGAGTATCCTGTGAAGCTTACTGGGACTGACATCAAAGGTGCTCCGGCAAGCAGCAGCCATGTTGCACAAACGCCGACGACGATCCTCATTCATGGGTGCTTGCATTAAATTGTATGCAAGCTCTCTCACCCATTCAAATGTTTTGTTGCGAACATCTCGGAGGAGCCAAAATGCCCTCTCTGAGGCAGCTTCAGGTAGGCCTAATCCAAGCAACCGAGCAAGCAAAAGTGAAATAGTATGTGCCATCACCTCATCCAACGGACCAGATGTGACATCCAAGAACAAAAATTCAAGTTCTTCAAGTAAAACATTGCAAAAAGATGGATCATGAAGTTCCTGATGCCATGTCCATTCTCCATTTTCTGCATTAAGTGGTCCTGCCTGATGGGTAACCCAAGTCAGCAAGAGATGGGCTTTGTAAGACCGAAAGTTGAGAATTCTACTTCGCAACTCCCGCAAGATTTTGATCCATGTGAATAGCCCATCATTACACAAATGTGCAAATGAAATGAATTCATCAAGAGTTTGACTAGAAGAGCAATCAAGTTGACTAGAAATGATACCATTTGAAGTATCTGTGGTAATGAATCCAGGGGAAACATATATTTCGCTCAACTTTTCAAAGTAAGATAAGCCTAAAAGTAGACAATGTGCAGTATGCTGTGTCATCTGGCCTCCACTAGTAGCCTCATGTGTTGTGAACTTAGAATCGCATTGGCAAGGAGCCCATTTAAGAACATAGCCGAGCATAACATCCCTGGAAGGATGAAAATTATAGAAGGTAAGACGGAATTGGCCATAGGCAAGTGGTTCCTCACTCTGGTGTTTGACACCGAGGCAATGTTGTAATTCCGGAATGTTGAGGAGTAAACCACCGAAAATCGGCTTCTCGAATGGACCTATTTTGGCTCTATCAAAGCGATATAAGAGGTGCATGAGAGCAGAACGCCACACTCTGAAGGACATCGGACACTGGAACTCGAACGAGACAACTTTCAAATGTAATGGTGGAAGGGGTATCGACAATACATCCTGTTGATGGGATCTGTGACGGTCCTTCCATTGTTGGTGGAAATCATGAAAAGAAAGGTCTAGGTGTGCGATTTCCCTCCCAATGTAGTCACCACTTTCAACCACCTTCCAGACTGTTCTCGCCTCAATGCGGTCCTTGAGGATCTGCAAATAAGGGGAACTGTCATAATAACGAACAGGAAAGCTGTTTTCAGTGAATTCATCTGATAATACCGAGAACCCCGTGCGTGACTTGGAGTACCGAGTAAGAAGGTACTGGTATACACAGCAGAGACGATGGATGTTTGTCGCCTCGCGAAGAACCAATGACTCCAGCAAAGATAACGGAATTTCAGGAGAATATTCCTCAAGGAGGGGGATCTTCTGTACAACTAACTTGTCGAGTGCAACCCACAACTCGATTACAGTTAACACCATGATAGAGCAGTACTCCAAATTGTTCGAGTACCTCATCGATGCACTGCACAGATATGTGTCCATCAGCGTTCCGAGCTGTATGCATGCCTCCTCCACATTCGCGACGTGAGCAACCCAGAGATCAATTCCTTCTTCGACCGATCGCTCTATATCATGGAGAGTAACACAATTGTCTGCACTATATGCTTTATCAAAAAAGGTCGTATCTGAGGATAAGAAATCTTCCAAGGTACCCCGGTAACAACGCTCTGGATTGAAAGGAGGGATAACGGAACTATTGCCTAGATTTTCACAAGTTTTGTGAAAGTATTCATCGATGTGTGGAAGCGAGAGCTGGGTATCTGCGGCAAGATCAAGTTCAGAGGGATTCCAATATGGTGACGGGGATTTGACAGCTCGTAGTTCCGCCGCCCTGGAATCAAGGGTATCTTGAAGAAAAGCACACGTCTTGAGTGCCATGTCAGACAACCAGTTAGGAGCAGAGACGCCAAGTTTGCTCAAACGTCGAAGGATCTTGACCGACATCAAATAAAGCAAATCACTCGAAAGGCCCACCTTGTTCGCGTCGTGCGCAAGGTTGCAGATGAAGAATAATATGAACGCTTTATAGGAGGTCCATCCCGGGCCAAGATGATTTCGACCGAGAGATGTCTGGATAATGACCCTGATCAAGAGCCAAAGAGATGACCGGCGCCATCTTACCATATCTTCCGACAAGTTAAATTTATCACGGACACGTTTGAGAATGAGATCTCCTTCAACCACACGGCCAACACTTCGTAAAATTCCAGTAAGCAAATCAGTGATGTATTCTGGATGATCAGCCGGTACGTTTGGAGGATGCTGATCGACCTTTCCCGGAAGAGCGAGGAAATTGGCAAGTTCTGTTTGAAAATGAACATCGTCGAATACTCTGTTAGGTACTCCAATAGCTGTCCCAGAATAGGAACATTCAAGGATTCCTCTGCAGGGATCCGCAGAATGGTTTTTGGGGGGAATCTCAAATGACCCGCACAACGTGCAATTTTCTCGCCTTCTGAATATAACCGCAGCACGTTGAGGCCGAATCAGAAACGCAAGAATGTCTGCGAGTGTTCAGATATGTTTTTACAGAGGCATCGACAACATACCTCCTGATCGCATGCTACCGAGTTGCGATATGACGTTGGCCTTGCTTAGGTTATCCGACTGGACGGAAGCTTGCAGGCTATCTAGCGCCTTTTTAATGCGATCCCACTGCGATCTTAGATTGTCGTCGATATAGTCCAGGGCGGTGTAAGTTTGCGCGGCAGTACAGACTGCGCGAAGTAGCGAAAGATCGTTTTCAATGGTATGGTCGTCTTCTTCAGGGAGCTCCACGGGAAAAAATACATGGGTCACAACGTAGTTCAACGCAGGACCATCGGCAGTGAAGAATGGAACGAAATCCATCTAATTGTTAAGCAAGTCCTGAAGCTGGAAGCTAGAAAAATGATGTTCGGGGAACTGTCGCAAGTCACCGTGTGAACTTGTTTATCGGCCTATCGAAATTTATCAAACGGTCGCACGATAAGGCATTCAAATATTCAAGTCTCCGACAGCTAACATACTCGACGTTAAGGGTTAGATTATCATCGAGTCCAGTGTGTTCATCTCATACATCTGTGGAATTCATCTAAAGCTCGAGCAAGCCTTACATGTAACGGCCCACTTCAGTGAATACTAGGAAACCGCTGCCAATACTATTCATAATCGCTATCAAAGAATTGCAGCAAAGCCTTGACAATGTGCTAACTTCTGGCACAAAAAATGATTAGCGTGACTCGCAAACAAAGGTTGAAGACAAATCAGAAGAAAATTTTGTAATCTACGCCAAAGCTCATCAACAGCTTCTAGTTGATCATTTATTTCGACAAAATTCATCACGAAAAAGAGAAGATATATGATTTGGGACAATAAGATGCTCACCTCGGAAGCCGTGACAACCGCAGACCAAACGGAGGTGTAGGTACCTGTAAATCGATAGCATGAGCAAGAGTGAAGGACGAGGATAGAAAGTAAATTATCAGAAAGGGTGCCCGAAAGAAGTGAGCTGTGGCGGGCCTTTTCGGCATAGCAATACGAAGACCGTCGTGTATAAAACCATCATGTAAAAATCCTCTAGTGTAAATCAGTTTACCTCGCCAGTCGTGAGTCTTCATCCGTAGCTAATAACCGACAAATAGCCTGAAAACAAGTATATCAGTTCCATGTCCAGGCGATAAAAAAGACAAAAGTCAGAAAATAATAATTAAACAGCCAGGAAATGTCGTCAGAAGCTCTCATAGAAAGACTTCAGGCGGTAACTCCACAACACATCATACTATAGAGACCAAAATGTCAACGATGTCCATTCAACCCATAACTCACCTCAGAGCAGGCAACCATGGGTAACGACGAACGAAAGTTACGCCTAAAAGAAGTACGTGACGTGAGTAATTTGGCCACTGCACATCAAGAGTCGAAATGGATCAGTGGATTGACAGATAAAAGGGTGAGAGCATCGTGCGATCTTGCACTCAGAAACTCTAGTTTGAATGACGAAAAAAATTCATCGCGCAGAGTGATCAACCTCTAGGTGGTATTAAATAATACTCACGAGCATTTCCTGGAAAACGATACTTAAACAGGAACTAGGCGGATGCATAGCACCTGTAAAAGGACGGTTAGAAGCATCCCAATAAATATGAAGGGGGTATTGGAGAGTATCAGTGTAACTATGACATATGTAGGACACATCGCGTATTGCTCGTCGAAAGAACAGAAAAGTATTTTCATCACATAAAATAAACAGAAGCCCGGAGCTCACCTAGAAAACTTCTGAACTGGGCCCCTTCCAGGCCATAGGCTTCATCAAAAGACGAAGCGTTCACTTGAAGTTGAGAGCATGGTCGGCGTATGGAAAAATTGGCGAAAACGCTAACCACTCTCTTCAGGGCAGGTAGTTGTTATCACGTGACCTATGGGTGCTCGTTCAAAGAGTACCACTGGGAGGAGTGGACCTATCTGGGACTATCACGGACGGTTTACAGCTGTTGTTAAATATCATTCCCAGGCCGATGAATATTCTAGCATACGGTCAAGCTGCAGTCGCGGGGGCACCTAGTTACAGAAACTATTCGGGTGCCAGCTTGAGTGATTAGGGTATTGCTTAAACGTTTGACCATCTGATCACTTAATCGGGAGTTGCACTGAAGGCTCACAAAACAAACCGACAGACCTGAACCCAAGAATAAATAATCGGTCGAAAATCATGCAAAGATTCCATCGCCTGCTATCGGATTTCAGATGTCGGGACTTTTTCCGTACTGCTCGCAACATATACCGTACTATAACTGAACTTCGACGATGAACCACCCGAACTATTTATAATTACCGAGATATGTACGCCCTCGAGTCTCGGGATCAAAAGACACGTCGAAACGCACCAAAAAATTGAAGCAAATCTAATCGATCTGTTGCAGATCCCAAGTTGAAGTTCGTCCCGCGACATTCGTAGTGGAATGTCATGTGCCTAATTAATGATTTAGCAAGATGCAAATAAGATAAAATCGACTTCATCTCTAAGGCTGCCGCTAGAGTTAACCCTGGTTACCTTTTAGGTCGAAAGAGTTGACGAAACCTAACCCAATAAATTAAATTTTGATAGCCATTCGACGGGTGCCATGTGTGGCCGGTGGGATTGAATGACCAAAACGAGTGGCCTGAGGGAAGTCTCGGAGCACACTCAGTGACAGAAACGTAGGATTGATGGCAAGGCTAGGTTGTATTTCCGTCTAAACAAGTGGTAGTACACACAATATGGTCAACAGGGCAGGACCCGAACAGCGGAACCCTTGTCGAGGATGCGAATGGTCTGACCGACTTCCGAAAACCAACTAAGCCCCTTGTCGAACGTCCCGAATCCCTTTGCGACAGGAAACTCGAGGGGCCCGCGGAGCGAGGTATAGGGCAACGCCTGGAGATGTAGATGCAAATGTTGCACGCTGGTAAACGGAGGTATATGGAACCCCATTCTAAGACGGAAATGGGTCGAGTGTGAGCCATGGCAAAAAAATGAATTAAAATAGTGAATAGAGCTCACTTGCGTTCTTCGGGAGGTACTTTAAGGTTGTTTAGGATATCATGGCCTATACTCTCCATGCGTCTGACTATGATGCGCCCTCAATAACAGTTGCGGAGGGAAGCGAGCACCGTACCCATGTCAGCATCTTGCCGGGTTAGTTTCTTGACGCTGGCTAGAGAAACGACGTCAGAGTAAGATAATACGACGAGTGCAGGGAACAACACTCGCCGATATGTGTCTTTGGGATGAGCAGAATGTGATGACGGCTCGCCGGAGAACGGTCACGGAAAGCAAGAAAGTCTGCATCCTGGAGTTTGCGAGTTCCCGTAAGCCCGTCCCAAGAGCAGAAAAGGCGCGCCTCGTACCTCCCACACGACGTCGAACGCATCGCGGTTGGTCGAGTATGACTTGCAGAAAATACACCGCGGGTCGCTGTCGGTGTGGGACGACTTGAAGTTCATGCTCAAGGACCGTCGGTGGCCGCTTGCGCAGGCCGAACTGAAGAGCAGGAGCCACGCGAACGAGGGCGCAGACATACGAACGACAAGGCGTTATGTGGCGTGCATAGTTACGGTGACAAAATAAGCACCGCTTGAGCTTGTTTCCTCGACGTCGAGTGCGACACAACATGACGTCGACCTCGCCCGACACTCTCCAACATGCGGCCTTGTTCGGCGACGACCCCAGCGACGCACCCACCACCGAATTCGGCTTCGACGTCAGTCTGCCAGCCGCCTCTTCCGACACTGCCGACGCGGCCGAGTACTCGACGAGCTGCCCGCACATGGGCGCTCTGCTCGCCGACTCGCGCTCGAGAGCCAGTGCGCTCGAAAAGTACAAGAAGGTGGTCGCGTGGTATGCGCGTCGAATACAGGACACGTCCCACCCCGCGAAACGGCGCAAGGTGCGCGTCTCTTCCCCAAGTCAATTCACGGCTCGCGTTCGCGGTCCCGGAACTCGATAATTTTGGTATCGCTGACGCTCCAAATCAGGTGTCCGCGCCGACCTGCGATACCTGTAGCGCGCCCCTTTCGCGCCCGCTCGTGTGTCTGTCATGCAACTTTGCGGGCTGCTGGCCAGGTGGACACGCTACGAGCCACCTCCGCGAGACAGGCCACACGTTTTGTATGTCCTCCTTTCATTCCCGAAACCCTGTCCCGAACGTTGAGAGCGATATCCTTCCGGTTCTCATATCTGCCCCACATAATCCCCACACAAATTGTTAAAATATTGCCGCAACCCCAAGGCGTCGACACTCGATCCGGCTTTGTTTATTGCGCGGACTGCGACGATTTCATATATGACGCCACCATCGACGGACTCTATCTGTCGACCGTCGTTCTAGTGGAAGAACAGATGACCCGGTTTCAAGGTATGGAAAAACATGTTTACTTATGTCCACTTCTTTCGTGTGGTTTCATAATTTTAATCACCACGACTGCCACCAGTGGCGAAACGACCGAGAGAACCTTATCAACCTTGGACGCCGACCGAGAGCGAGTCCGTCGCGCTGAAAGAGGCGACCATCCTCCCTTGTCAAGGTAGGTTCGTGTCCCGAATGGTTTTTTGTTTGTGTTTGTACTGCAGGAAGCACAGATACTAATCGAGAGTACTGTTCGGAAATCTTTTAAAAATAAAAATAAAAAAACAGGTCGTCGTGGTTTGCTCAATCTCGGGCAGACCTGTTTCCTCAATGTTATCCTCCAATGTTTCATACACAACCCATTATTGCGAAGTTATTTCCTGAGCGACAAGCATAATACGAGAACGTGCAAGCACGCGGACTGTACCTCTTGCGAGATGGATACTCTATTTTCAGAGGTCATTTCATTTTTTCGCTCCGTCGGCAACTTTAGGAGAGAACAAGTTCGCTTACTGAAAATGTCTCACAGGTATACTTGCCGAACCAAACCCCTTTCGGACCGACGTCCTTCCTCAGCACGACATGGAAAACCTCGCCAGAGGTGTCGGGCTACTCCCAACAGGACGCACACGAGTTCTTCATGGCCGCGCTCGACCAGATCCACAAGACGTGCCGCGGGTCGACCAACATCTCGTGCGATTGCATCATCCACCAGACGTTCGCGGGGCAGATGCAGAGCGACGTGACGTGCGAGCGGTGCGGGAACACGGCGAGCACGGTCGAGCTCATGTTGGATATCAGTTTAGAGCTGAGGGGGAGGGGTGGTGAAGTGCCGTCCATGGAGGAGAATACGTTGGCGGGTTGTTTGAGGAGGTAGTGTAGACTTCCTCCCCCCCTTTTTTTCTATGTGCTGATGGATTTTATTTTATTTCCGGTTCTCTGCCCCGCTAATAAGGTTCACCAAGCCCGAAAAGTTGGGCGCAAAAGTGAGCTGCAGCAAGTGTACAAAGGCGCAAGAGGCCATCAAACGTATGAGCATATGCAAGCTGCCCCCCGTGCTCAGCTTTCAGTTTAAGGTACGGTTCTTTTTACCGTGTTCGTTTTTAAATTTTTTGTCGACTTCAACGTTGACGCAAACGCGTAATTTCTTTCGTTGGAAAATAAAAATAGCGGTTCGAGCAAAAGACCACCGCCAAGTCGACCCCGCAAAAGATCGATGCTCCGGTCCGATTTCCGGCGACGCTCAACATGGCGCCATACACGACGCTCGTGACGAATCAGACCCACCACGCATCCGCGGGCGCGGGTAGAGACAAAGATAACGACGGATGTGGATTGACGTACGTGTTGTTTTTCTTCTTTTTTCTCATTGCTGTTGTCGTTTTTTTTTTCTTTTTTTTTGGGGGGGCGGTTGATCGAGGTCGTGTGAAAACTCATTTCGGCTTTTTGTTTTTGTTTTGTTTTTATCTTATTTTTTTTTTTAAATGATAGGTATCCGGGACCGGATGGCATGTATGAGTACGACCTTTTCGCGGTGGTGAATCACGAAGGTCAGATGGACAACGGACATTATACCAATTTCGCGCGGTTCCGGGACGAGGTATGTTACTGATCGATCGATTTTCATCCCCTTTTCTTTTCTCCGGTCGAGCTGACGCAAATATAACCTTTTTTAAAAAGTGGTATCGCTTCGATGACGACAAGTTGGGTCATTTTTTCCCCCCTCTCCCGCTCATGTCGCTCCTTGCACACCTTTTTCTAAAAATAAATTTGAACTTTCAACCACTGCACAGGGTGACCCTCTCCAACCTGGGCGCATGTCTCAACTCGAACGCGTACATGTGCTTCTACGTGAAACGGCATCTCGACTACAAGCCGATCATGAAGCCGACGTATCGCCAGACTCGGGACAATGACATCGTACGCGAGCAGGAGCAGGAGAAGTTGAGGGAGAAGGCGAGGATGAAGGAGGTCGATGATGCCCTCATGGCGACCATTGCCGGAGATTAGGAGAGGGTAGCGGGCACTTGGTGCGTGTCACTCTTGTACGTTAGCAAGTTACGTTCGGGACCACAGATCGAAGGGGAAAAAGCGACGTTCAGTATACATTTCGTGCGGCTGATTTTATCTATATAGCTGGATCTGTGTAGGACAGCGTTCTGGTGTCGTCCTCGAGTGTTGTATATATATAATATGTTGTGTACGTGGTGGAAGGAGGGGAGTATGTGAATTTCAACGAAATAAACGAGAACCAAAGAAGCGAAAAAGAAAACATTTGTATGATAGGATGCGTTTACACGATTAAAGGATGAGTTATGGGGAGGTGGGTTGGGAGGGGCAAGTGATTCAGGGGATGATGTCATTGAGTTCGCCGTCCCGTATTCGGATCTCCACGACCTCGACCTCGTAGTCGGTCATGGAGGACGTGGTGGAAGACCAAGAGTTGGAGATGAAACCCCTGGAACCAGGAGGAGAGGTGGATGCAACGTCTGTTTTTAAAAGACGGCGTTAACAAAACAACGAATACAAAATGAAGAAAATAGGCTGACATCGATCTTTAATGTAAGGGGGCACAAAGAGGTCCTAAGAAAGGATGAGCGCCTAAAATCTTTTGGGGACGGGGACGAAGCAAAGCGGGGTACAAACCTGATTCCACACGAATCCCTGGCTCTTTTGAATGGTCAGGATGGGACGGAGAGTGTGCGTCGGACGACGGTCGCGCTTGCGATGGCGCCGCTTGGTTTGCGTCTCCGGCTCCGGATCAACCGCACGCTGTTTCCCCTTGACGTCCTTTTTCCTGAGCTGCGCTGCGCTCTTCTCGTCTGTGGATACAGAGGAGAGGGCACTGGCATGGCGATCGGCGTCATCGATCTCCATGTTCTGGACGTGAGTGTCGTCGTGGGAATCGGACGAGGAGACGGGGATGGCGGCGGGGTCGAGGGGGCAGTCGCTGGCCGCGTGGTAATCC
>JBBPKB010000957.1:0-10067 GCA_038089035.1 Boletellus dicymbophilus
TAGAGGGTTTTAACCTAGGATCATTAGGATTAATGACCCAATAGGTGTTCCAAGGATAGTGACTACAACTGTAATGTACCATTTTGTATAAGTATAGTACTGGTGTTGTAACAAAACCCTTGCATTACCTAACACATACTCTTATATACACTTCTCTTCTATTTCCTTCTTATCTAAATCTGTACACAACCCCAACACACTTTCATATTATCCTGGACTCACTTGGTAGCTAGCACCCTATTTAGATCACAGGACTATGTAGAGCTTGGTCTGTGTATACACTCCTTAGAGTATAAAGGGTTTGCATATACTATCTATCTTAGCCTAATCCACTTGTATCTTTGTTGGCATTCAGTCACAAGACTTGAGCTACAAGGTAATAAGAAGTAAAGCTACACTTTCCTACTCATCAGTCATGCTACATTGTGTCAGTCACACTTTTATTCTTTACCTTGCCAGCTATAGTGGGAGCTGTAAGATTGTCCAGCCAGTGTGGTACTAAAGGTCTTGTGCCTAAGGTCATAACACTTGGATTAGGTTTTCATCCACTACCTGGGCACTAGGGCTAAGGTGCTGTGATCTTGAAAGAGATTTTGTATCACTTCTGATTCACAGGGACAAGTGACATACAGGCCATTGCCTAAGATTTCATTTCACTTATTCCCTCAACACATTTGAGAGGAGCCCCTGAGAAGGGCAGATTTGTGACTCGAATAGTTAAATCTTCAAAGATAACCCCTTTGGGTTGTTTACAGCATCAGGGTCATGCTTGAATAAGCTTTGTCCAACCAGATTAGCTGGACTGAGGATCCATACAGTATCCAGTGCCAAAAGGCTGAGGTACTCTGGGAAACCTTTACCCAGTATTCAAGCAGTCACTATATGTGTAGATTGGTTACATCACTCAGAATATGTCATTGTTACATCACTTCTTGTTGCAGACACTACTACTTGCAGTCTTGTCAATACTTCCTTAGATCACTGTGTCACAGAATCCCCAGAGCTTGGTTGAAAGATACTAAGCAGTAAGGATGTCAAATACACCAGTGAATCCAGGAGGACCATCCTTTGGATTTGCTCCACCTCTTCTCCAAACCTCTCTAGATGCACTCACCTATACATTATCTAAACTCAATGATACTATGGATGAGCTAAAGGAAGACAAGGGGAAAGATGTTTCCAAGAAAATCACAGATCTAGGAAAATGGAATGGAGAACAATTTGCATTCCACATGTGGTGGCTAAAAATAAAAGTTTGGGCAGGATGCAATCAATGGAAGCACAACAAATATCAAATTGTTGTAGTGCTTAGTAGGATGGAAGGAAAAGTGGAGGAGTTTGCAAGGGTAACCATGGAGAAATACATCAGTGAAGAAGAGGATTATGAGGATAGAAAGGCAAAAATCAAACATGAACAAGATGCTTGGCTGTTTTGGGACAACTTTGAACAAGAAGTGAAAGATTACTTCCAAATTGAAGTTTTAGCTCATGAAGCCTTCAAAAAACTAGAAGGATTATGACAACATGGTCAACCCATTGACATATTCCTCCAAGCCTTCGAAAATCTAAAGAATGAAGCAGACATAGATGAAGATCATGCTGAAACTCTTTTAAATGAGCTGTAGATTACAAGATCTATTACCATGCATCACTCCACACTACTGCCTCAAATTATGATGACTGGAAAAAGGTCTTGAGGGATATTAATAGAGCAGAACATGGAACATATGGCATTAGAAAGATCTATGCTCATAATGCTGACCATGCCAAATAGGGAATGATATCTACCACGATGCAGACCACCTCCTTTTCATCAGTTTACATGCACAGGAGTCCAACCAGGAAGGGGAGCATCAATGGAGATAGATGTACAGATCCTGAAATCTAAAGAAGATCATACCTGTTACAGATATGGAAAGAAAGGACATATCTGGCCAAACTGCTTCCAAAACCCAAATAGGAAAGCAGTGCCATCTTAACTGAGGTCTCAGATTAGGCAACAGATTTAGGATTTTTATTATGGCACCTATGTCAAAAGTCCTACAGAAATCAACTAAACAGCTGGAATTAGGGCACATTATACAGATAGGCCTTTGCCTACTCCACCAGTAGATCTGAGGGCAGCATATACTATGGAGGAAGCTGAGACATACTGGGGAGATAAGATAGAAGTTGAGGTGAAAGAAAAGGCTGCAAAATCTTTAAAATAAAGTCATCTCTGAATATTGGAGGTGTTCAGGGACATGGACTTAGTTTTTCTTTACCTACACAGGGGGATATGGACATCATGAGTTTGGAGGAATTGTGCATGGATTGTACTGATTCTGATTTTCCCACATGTACATTAGATAAGGTGCTACAAAATGTTTACATTCATTTCAAAAGGGCAACTCCTTGGAGTATGGCACTGGAATTAAAAAATAGTGTGCTTGATTCCCTTGTATCACAAGTAAGGAATGGTTTTTCTATTTATAAATCCTCCAACCCCAAAGTATTTTCTTGAAACATTTCTCCTGGAACTCTTTCTATTAGTGGTGAAATGTCACTCCCTTTGAAAATCCTTTTTAAATGAAATTCACAGTGATGGCAATCCTCATTAGAAACACTTCTGGATTCAGGAGCTTGCCAAACTTTCATTGATCAGAGATGGGTCAATCCTGAGCAAATTACCAAACATGCATTACCCAATCTCTTGGCTGTGAATAATGCTGATAGCACTAGTTCACATCATGGGATGATCACCCATTATGTCACCTTAATTGTTTTATATCAAGGACATTATAAATCTTTTGATGCTTTTGTTTCTGGTTTAGGAACTCACCAAATGATGCTCAAATATGATTGGCTTTACCACCACAATCCAGAGATCAATTGGGTAACTCAACAATTACATTTCACCAGATGTACCTCATATTGTAATTTGTTGTGATGACATCAGATGTCAAATTTGGCTATTGTTCCCTTATCAATATGCACAATAGAGGATGGTCTGAAGGACCTAGTCCCTAAGGCATATCATGATTATCTAGATGTCTTCTCTAAAAAAGAATCTGAATGAATGCCAGAGTGCAAACCTTGGGATCATGTCACAGATCTCAAAGCTGATTTCATTCTAAAGAAAGGAAGGGTTATTCCTTTATCCAAACCAGAAATGGATGAAATTCAAAAATTTGTTAGTGAGGAACTAAAGAAGGGTTACATCAGACCTTCTAAATCCCCACAAACATCTCTAGTTTTCTTTATTTCCAAAAAGACAGGAGACAAACAATTTGTTATGGATTACCAATACATAAATGAAGGAACCATCAAGAATGTGTACCCATTACCCTTCATCCCACAGCTTATTGATTGCCTAAAGAGTGCTGATATGTTCACAGCATTAGATCTAAGATGGGGATACAATAATGTACACATCAAAAAGGAGATGAATGGAAAGGGGCCTTTGTAACTCCAATTGGATCCTTTGAACCCACTGTAATGTATTTTGGAATGACTAACTCTCCTCCCACTTTCCAGCAAATGATGAATGACATATTTAATGACATATACATAGTCTTAGTGATCTATTTAGATGATGTACTAGTCTTCACAGCTGGAAAGACTAAAGAGGAACATGAGGAGATAGTAAGGGAGGTATTGAGAAAATTAAGGAAGAATGATCTATATGTGAAACCCAAGAAGTGTGCTTTTTCCAAAGATAAGGTAGACTTCTTAGATATGGTGGTATCCAAGGAAGGAGTAGAGATGCAGGAAAAGAAGCTCACTGGGTTGTTAGAATGGCCAGTTCCCACATGCCTCAAACAACTTCAATCCTTCCTCAGACTTTGCAACTATTACTGCAGATTCATCAAAGATTTCTCTCAAATCACTCAACCCTTTAACAATCTAACAAAGATAGACACCCTGTGGAAATGGAGCACTAATCAACAAGAGGCCTTTGATCAATTAAAGAAGACCTTTACTACTGCTCCTTTACTCACTTATCCAGATCAAACCAAGGAAATGCAAGTAGAAACTGATGCCAGTGATATAGCAATAGGGGGAGTACTTTTGGTAAAAGGGGATGATGGACTATGGCATCCCAGTGCTTTCATTTCACATTCATTCAATGCTCAGGAGTGCAATTACCCCATTTATGACAAAGAGCTTCTTGCAGTTATCAGGGCTTTAGAAGAATAGTAACATTATCTCATAGGAAGGCCAAATTTTGAGATCTGGACAGATCACAAAAACCTAGAATATTGGAAATGCCCTCAAACACTATCAGAAAGACAGGCTAGATGGCATGTCTTGATACAAGAATTTAACTATTCCATAATTTACAAACCAAGATCATCCAATGGAAGGACAGATGCACTATCTAGGTGACCTGATCATAGAGATGCAAGAACAGATCACAATACCAATATTACTGTACTTCCAGAATAGTTTTTCATTAACAATATTTCGATTTTTCCTCCTTTTATGATAAAATACAAAAAGAAACACAAAAAATTAAAAACAAAGAAATACCTACATTTACATATGATACACAAGACTCCATCTTCATAAACCAAAAAAAAAAAGTCATTGTTCCAGAACCACTATGCATAGAATTGTTTAATATTTGTCATGATTCCCCTTTAGCTGGTCATTCAGGACAAGCATGAACACTTTATCTTCTTACCAGATATTTCTCTTGGCCTGGAGTTACTAAAGATACCAAACAATATATAGATAGTTGCCATATGTGTGCCCAAACAAAGGAATCCTCAAAGGCACCAGCTGGCAAATTACTACCATTACCTGTACCTATGAAACCTTGGACTGATCTTTCTGTTGACTTCATCACCAGTTTACCCCTTTCAAACAAGTTTGATTCCATTTGTGTAATAGTGGATCACTTTTCAAAAGAAGTAGTCTTTATTCCCTGTTTCAAAACTACTTCTTCAAAAGAATTAGCTTCTTATTTCCAAGATTATGTTTGGTGTATCCATGGACTACTGTTTTCTATTGTTTCAGACCAGGGACCTCAGTTCACTTCAGAGTTTACAAGAGAGTTATGCAAACTATTGGAAATTACTCAAAAGATCTCTACCACTTATCACCCTCAAACAGATGGTCAAATAGAGTACATCAATAGAGATCTAGAGCAATATCTCTGCTCCTATGTAGTAAAGAATCGAGGAGAATGGGCAGAGTGGATCAAAATAGCACAATTCCATGACAATAATTCCCTATCTACTGCCACAGGATCTATTTCTTTTGCTGTTACAAGGAACTACTTCCCTAGATTAGGATTTGAAGGGAAAGCAGTGGATTTGGGAGGACAATTTGGAAAGGAATGTGCAAAAAGTCATAAGGAAATCCAGAACACTTTGGAGGAATCACAAAAAAGGATAAATATCCAAGGAAATAGAAGGCAATCAGAAGCACCAAATTATCAAATACGGGATAAAGTTTGGCTGTCAATCAAACATCTAAAATTACTCTATATGGCAAAGAAGCTTACCCAAAAATGAATCAGCCCTTATTCCATAATGCAGATCCTTCCTAACACCATAAAGCTTCAATTAGCAAAGACTGTTACCATACACCCCACAGTCAATGTCTCTAGGATCAACCCTTATTGAGATACATTACCTGGACAACCTATAGTTTGTCCAGATGCCATAGAAGTCTCAGATGAGGGACATGAGGAATATGAGGTGGAATACATAGCAGGATCTAGAATGAAAGGGAGAACACTGGAGTATCTAGTACATTGGAAAGGATGGGATGAAACAGATCACACATGGGAACCAGAATCTCATCTCATACATGCAAAGGAAGCCATTGAGGAATATCACCATTCACATCCCTCAGCTCTATGCAAACTATGCAGCATTACTTCTCACTTATTCAGATCCTTGTTTCAACCCATTGATCCAGATCTCAGACCAAACAAAGATTCTTGTCTTGACTTGGAATCAGGATCAGATATTTAAAGATCACTTATATCTCCTCTCCATCATCATCACCATGTTCTCCAACACTGTCCTCACTGCCCTCATCCTTCTCATCACATCCATCTTCACCCTTGCTGCCACCACCATCACTGCCTTTGCCCTTGCTGCCTTCCTTGTTTGGCAGTCTATCTCAGGCCAACACCCTGTTTTCATCCAGGCCTTTAGATCCACAAGGGGCTTTATGATCATAACAGGGGAACCATACAATTTCAACCCCAACTCACAGGCAGATCATGGGTGGAACCCACTCTGGGACAATGCACCAGCTGAGGTGGACATTCTAGGCCCAGAAGTAGCTCCTAATTTCAGACACTCATGGAGTAATAGCACACCAGAAGGATGGAATTAAAAACATGGATGCAATTTTTTAGTTTGTATATTAATTTTTTATGGGCTAAACTCTCTTTTAATTTTTCACTTTTTGTAAATTTTTTACTTACTTATCTCTTTTCTTTACTTTAGGTAGCAGTGACTCCTGCCTTAGGGGTAGTGTTTTAACACCAGTACTATACAAAATGGTACATTATAGTTGTAGTCATTGCCCTTGGAACACTTACTGGATCATAGATCCCAAAGATCCTAGGTTAAAACCCTTGCATTACCTAACACATACCCTTATTTACTTTTCCTGTACACTTCTCTTCTATTTCCTCCTTATCTAAATCTGTACACAACCCCAACACACTTTCATATTATCCTGGACTCACTTAGCACCCTATTTAGATCACAGGACTATGCATAGCTTGGTCTGTGTATATACTCCTTAGAGTATAAAGGGTTCACATGTACTATCTATCTTAGCCTAATCCACTTGTATCTTTGATGGCACTCAGTCACAAGACTTGAGCTACAAGGTATTAAGGAGTAAAGCTACACTTTCCTACTCATCAGTCATGCTACATTGTGACAGTTATGCTACACTTTGTCAGTCACACTTTTATTCTTTACCTTGCTAGCTATAGTGGGAGCTGTAAGATTGTCCAGCCAGTGTAGTACTAAAGGTCTTGTGCCTGAGGTCATAACAATATTGAGGCATCTTCTTAGAGCTGTGCTCCTAAATGGACACTGGTATCAGAATATCAGTAATCATCAGGATATGAGTAAGCAAATGGAATATAGAACAGAAGGGTAAGGAATATTCAAGACAGAAGTGGAATCATAACTAATTATTAATCTAAGAGTCCTAGGCCAAGAATTATACAGAGTAACAAAAATGAAGCAGGGGTAGTGGTGGAGTGTGGTCAGAGAGATCAAAGAGTTGTCAGGATTTACAAGATAACAATAGCTTCCTAACCTTTGTGTTACAATACCAGTACTATACATATACAAAATGGTACACTATAGTTGTGTTGGATTAGCAAGCATATGCACAACCACCTGACCAATCTGCATCAACAGTCATTGTATTTCATGTGAGTGTATACACCCCATTCCCTTGAGCACCTGCAGTATATTCTTTTGGCAAGTACCTTTTACTCATTATTCATACCTGACCCCTTTCTACTTCTTTTGTAGTGTACTGTCAAACTCCTTGGATTCACTTGTATATAAGTACATTGTATGTAGACAAGCACCTCATTCTGCTATATCACATGACTAAGGTGAGCTTTCCATAGCAGTATCTTATCTCATACTAACCCATACCTAGTTGTACACTAGGTGATTATATAATATCAGTCTGCCATATCATGTGACTGAATTGTGTGCTAGTAATCTAACAAGTTGTAATCATTACCCTTGGAACACTTACTGGATCATAGATCCTAATGATCCTAGGTTAAAACCCTCTTATCCCCAAGTATATACCTTTATTTACCTCTCCTGTATACTTCTCTTCTATTTCCTCCTTATCTAAATCTGTACATACCCCTAACACACTTTTGTATTATCCTGGGCTTACTTGGTAGCTAGGACCTCATTTAGATCATAGGACTATACACAGCTCAGTCCATGCATATACTCCTTAGAGTATAAATAGGGGTTCACATGTACCATCTACCTTAGCCTAATCCACTTGTATCTTGTTGGCATTCAGTCACAAGACTTGAGCTACAAGGTATTAAGGAGTAAAGCTACACTTTCCTACACTTGTCAGTCATGCTACATTGTGTCAGCCACAATTGACCTAGTCAGTTACACTACACTCTGTTAGTCACACTTCTACTTTTTATCTTGCCAGCTATAGTGGGAGTGTTATGACCCTCCAGGTGCAAGCCTTTTAGATACCACACTGGCTGGACAATCTTACAGCAACCATGATAACTGGCAAGGTAATAAGAAAGTGGTGAATGAAAATAAGACAGAAATAGATGATAGCTTCATCCTTGATACTCTGTAGCTCAAGCCTTGCAACTGAATGCCAACAAGAATACAAGTGGATTAGGCTAAGGTAGATGGTACATGCAAGCCCCTATTTATACTCTAAGGAGTATGTGCACAGACCAAGCTGTACACTTTCCTATGATCTAAATAAGGTGCTGGCTACCAAGTGAGCCCAGGATAATACATAAGTGCGATGGGGACATGTACAGATTTAGATAAAGAGGAAATAAAGGAGAAGTGTACAGGAAAGGTAACTAAGGGTAGTTGTTATGTAACTAGAAGGTTTTACTTGTGGATCTTTTGGATCAATGATCCAGTAAGTGTTGTAAGGGTAATGACTACAACTATAGTGTACCATTTTGAATGGGTATTCTACTGGTGTTGTAACACTACCCCCCCCTCTAAGGTGTGAGTCACTACCACCTATAGTAAAGAGAAAAAATAAGTAAGTAAAAAGTTTACAAAAAGCGCAAAGTAAAAAGAAATTTTAGTCCATAAAAAATTAAAGTACAAACTAAATAAATTGTTCCATGAGTTTAGATCCATCCTGCTGGTGTGCTATCATTCCATGAGTGTCCTGCATTAGGTTGTATCTCAGGTCCTAATATCCCCACCTCAGCTGGCGCATCTCCCCACAATGGATTCCACCCATGGTTCACCTGTGAATCAGGGTTGAAGTTGTATGGTTCCCCCGTTATGACCGTGAAACCCCTTGTGGACTGAAAGGCCTGGATGAAAACGGAGCGATTGCCAGTAGTGGACTGCCAGATGAGGAAGGCAGTGAGGGTGAGGGTGGAGATGGTGATGAGGGTGAGGGAGGCAATGAGGGCGAGGAGGAGGACAAGGGTGGTGAGGATGGCATTGGAGGACATGGTGATGATGGTAGGGAAATAGTAGCTCGACGAATTGTTTAAATATCTGATCCTGATTCCAAATCGAGACGAGAGTCTTTATTTGGTATGAGGTCTGGTCCTATGGATTGAAACAAGGAGGCGAATAGGTGGGCAGTAATGCCGTGTAATTTGCATGGAGCAGAGGGATGAGTGCGGCGATAATCTTCAATGGCTTCTTTGGCATGTGAGAGATGTGATTCTGGTTCCCATGTGCGATCTGTTTCATCCCAGCCTTTCCAATGTACCAAATATTCTAATTTTTTCCTTTTCATCCTGGATCCTGCTATGTAATCTACTTCATGTTCCTCATACCCTTCTTCTGAGATTGCTATAGTGTCCGGGTGAACTACTGGTTGTCCAGGGAGCATATCCTGATAAGGTTTAACTCTGGAGATATTGACTGTGGGGTGTAAAGTAACAGTCTTTGGTAATCAAAGCTTTATGGCGTTAGGAAGGATTTGCATTATGGAGTAAGGTCCAATCCATTTTTGCATAAGCTTCTTGGCCATATAAGGTAGTTTTAGGTGTTCGGTTGACAACCACACCTTATCTCCTATTTGGTAATTGGGTGCTTCGGATCTTTTCTTATCTCCTTGGACTTTCATCCGCTTCCGAGATTCCTCCAAAGCGTCCTGGACCTCCTTATGACTCTTAGTGCATTCCTTCCCAAATTGTCCTCCTAATTCTGCAGCTTTTCCTTTGAATCCTAGTCTAGGGAAGTAATTCCTTGTGATGGCAAAAGGAATAGACCCGGTGGCTGTAGATAGGGAATTATTGTGATGAAATTGCACTATTTTGATCCAATCTGCCCATTCGTCTTGCTTCTTTGCCACATAGGAGCGGAGATACTGCTCTAAATCTCTGT
>JBBPKB010000958.1:0-10066 GCA_038089035.1 Boletellus dicymbophilus
AGCAAATGATTGGGGTAACTCAGACAATGACAGTTGGGATATTGCCAATAGAGAAGGAGGATTTATACTATGGAACCCAGAGGATTGGAATCAGGATGATTGGTATGGCACAGACATACAACTACCAGGTAGACTATAGTCCAGACACATTGAGGATATTCCTGAAGAACTGTCTGTAGAGCAGACAGAGTTATTGGAGCTTGAAATGCTCAACAACCAGGTTAATATCTACATTGTCCCCTTTCCAATGGCTATATATGACAAGTCAGGACATATTGTCCCAGAAACAGAAGTTCATATGGAATTGGTTCAATTCATGGAATTGTCCCTTGTTGATAGAAGTTCAGAAGCTTCTACATCACAGAACAAGAGTTCCTTACAAGGAAACTCATCACCACAGTAAACTTCTTAAGACTCCAAGATCTTTGGAAAGATCATTCCACAAATATGATCACACTTATTGCAAGTAGTATTTATCTCACATTCTTGATTTTCTTGGAAATCATCTTTCTATTCTTGGTCTTGTATCTTATTGTTTGGTTTCTCACCAAATCCTGCACTTTACCATCACCCCAGAGAAATCTGATTTCTCACAGTGTTAGGAACAGGATTCTTTTGCAGAATGGCAGAGCAGAATTAAGCATTAGCCAAAATAGCCAATCAACCAGCAAATATTTCCATTCAGGATTGGAACAACTTGGTCAATGGCTACCAACAGGCAATCCAGGATATTGCTGATGCCAAAGTTGCAGCTCAAGCAGCTAACCAAAGGGCTCAAGTATTGGAGTAGCAGAGAGAGGCTTTACAGGAGTCATTGGAATGCACTGACAAACTATGTGCTAAAGCCAATGACAAAGCCAACAAAGCAAAACAATATACTCATAATCTTCTAGGAGTTAGACTATGGGCCAATGCAGTAGATGGACAGGGAGTAGCATCCACTACCACATCTTCCAGCACCAACAAGGTTGAGATATTCTCTGACCCTGGCACCTATACAGGATCTATGAAAGATTTCAATGAGTGGTGGATGAAGATGAGAGCATGGCTTGACTGTAACCTGAAGCAGTTCATATTGGATACTCCAGCAGGACAGAAGAATCATGCTTATGCTGTACTCTCATGCTTAAAAGGACAGAAGGGTTCTTTCTATATGGAAGTCAAACTGGAATGACTTGCACAAGGAACATCAGTTCTTGCACAATGAAGGGATCTAGTTGCAGATATCAAATCACTATTCAGACCAGTCATTCAGGAGGATTGGGCAAGCAAGAGACTTATGGGATTCCACCAGGGATCACTATCAGTTGATACCTTTTGTACAGAGTTCTTGAATCTTTGGCATAAGACTGGTTGCAAGGAAGACATTGGACTTTGGGTCTTGGAGCACAATGTCAGCAATGACATCATGCTTGAGATCTTCAAGCAAGAACTTCACATAAACAACATCAATGAAGTCTTGGCAAATTTCAGGAAAGTTAGAAAGACCTTGGAAGAGTTCAAGCTCTTCTCCAGACCCATTCAGTGTCATTCAGGATCAGCCACTTAGGAAGAATGAAAGAACTTCCATGAAGCAGCATATTCTCTTGAAGACAAATATGATCAGGATTATGGCATCCATGCTTTCAGCAAAGAGAGACCCTCTTCTGGAAACAAGGGCTAATGTTTCAACTGTGGAGAAATAGGACACTTTGTGTGGCATTGCTAGAAGCTAGTCAATATCTGCAAACAATGTGGACAGAAGAATGGGTTTTATTTGTGTGGCTGCCCTAAGGCATGAGAAGCCAAATAGTTTACTTTACAAAATGATGATGATGATATTGGGAAAACCCAAAGGGCATTAGGAAAACTCTATCATGCCCATGAGGAAGATGAAAGTCCTACTCATGTGTCTATCAGGAATATGTCTTATGATGAGGTGAAAGCCTTCTTCTTTGACATGAAGGAGAATGAGGAGAGAAGTACTCAGGGAAAAGAAAAGGTAACATGAATAATTTGGGAACTTGGGCTACAAGACCAGGCACCTTTGGTTTTGAAGAATCAGATTCATAGCCAGTGGGGTCTCAAGTTGATCTTGAGCTCGACAGGGGCTCTAGACCTGTGCTTCATTCCACTGTCAATTCCCCAGAAGTTGATCACACAGATATTCGAGAAATCAGGATTCAGTCTACAGGGCTACAAGAAATCTCACTATCCATGAAGATTACACCAAGATGTAGACAAAGAGCTTTCATAGATGTCCAAGCCTTAGTGAATAGCTGAGCTAATTGTACCAGTGTGGATAAAGAATGAGCTTGACAAAATTGATTACCCTAATCTTTAGGGAAAGACCCATTCCCATTCACAATATAGACAGAACCTGAAATGCAGCAGGAGATGTTATGCACTATGCTGACATCATTATTGACTATCAAGGACATCAGGAATGAATACAAGCAGATATACTCAGACTCAGAGTCAATTCAGTAATCTTAAGGTATACATGGTTACAGGTACACAACCCTACTATTGATTGGATTAAAGGGACACTCACTTTCGACAAATGTCCACCCATGTACAAACAGTTATGGAGTAGGCATGAGGAAATACTAGTGAACAGGGACATATCAGACTAGGAATTCCTTAGGAAGACATTTGAAGAGAAATGGAACACAACAGAGCACCTCTATGAGCAGAACAAAGGAAAGGCAGAATCCAATTTTGTGAATATCATGCCAAAAGAATATCATAAGTATCTACATGTGTTCTTGAAGAAAGTATTGTTATGCTTGGTCCAGGTAGGAACAAATGTAGACTCAAAAGAAAAGCAAACAATCAGCTCAATGGTACAACAGCCAAAGAGACTACATTCATGGAAGGATTTGTATCAGGTGAAGCAGAGGCAAAGGTTCAATGATGTGAGCTCCAACACATTCACAAGAGAGAAGAGTAGATTCTAGTCTTGAGTAGATCTAGCTTAAAGTACAAGCTTGACTATAGAGGGTTTAAATAGCTACTCAAGGATGTGCACGGACCAAGAGAGAATAAGGAAGTAAGAATATCATACAAGTGGAAGAGAATAGCTGATTGGTTGTTCTGGGATGATATCTCAATAAGGTTTTGTGTGAGAGATATTGACTGTGAGGTGTATGATAATGGTCTTTGGTAATCAAAGCATAACAGCATTTGGTAAGATCTTTGTGATAGTATAAAGTCCTATCTGTTTTTCGGTTAACTTTTTAGCCATGTATAGGAGCTTTAGGTGTTCAGTTGACAACCACACTTTATCTCCAATTTGATAATCTGGTGCTTCTGATCTTCATTTATCCACCTGAGTCTGCATCCTCTTTTGTGTCTCCTCCAGAGCATCCTGTACTTCCTTATGACTTTTAGTACATTCCTTCCCATACTGCCCTTCTAGTTCTGTCACCTTCCCTTCAAAGCCAAGTCATGGGAAATAGTTACAAGTGATAATGGAATAGTTCCAGTGGCAGTAGATGGGGAGTTATTATGATGGAATTGTGCTATTTTGATCCATTCTGCCCATTCTCCTTGCTTCTTGGCTATATAGGAGCAGAGATATTGTTCTAGATCTCAATTGATCCATCCTGTCTGCCCATCAGTTTGAGGATTATAAGCAGTTGAGATCTTTTGTGTAATGCCAAGGAGTTTACAGAGTTCCCAAGTAAAGTCTAAAGTGAATTGTGGTCCATGATCAGAAACTATCAAAGAAGGAAGTCCATGCATACACAAAACACAATCTCTGAATAAGGAAGCTAATTGTTTTGAAGAGGTAGTTTTGAAACAAGGAATAAAGACTACTTCTTTAGAAAAGTGATCTAATATTGCACAAATTGAATCAAATTTGTTTGAAATGGGTAATCTGGTGATGAAAGATCCATCCATGGTTGTGTAGGTACAGGAACAGGTAATAGTTTTCCAGTAGGTGCCCTTGAGGATCCCTTTGTTTGGACACATGTCTAACATCTATCTACATAAAGTTTGGTATCTCTAGTAACTCCAGGCCAAGAGTGTTATGACCTCAGGTGCAAGACCCTTAGTACCACACTGGCTGGACAATCTTACAGCTCCCACTATAGCTGGCAAGATAAAGAGTAAAGATGTGACCAACAAAGTGTAGTGTGACTGACAAGTAGGAAAATGTAGCTTTATTTCCTTAATACCTTACAGCTCAAGTCTCACAACTGAATGCCAACAAAGATACAAGTGGATTAGGCTAAGGTATATGGTACATGCGAACCCCTATTTATACTCTAAGGAGTATATGCATGGACCAAGCTGTACATATTCCTATGATCTAAATAAGGTGTTGACTACCAAGTGAGCCCAGGATAATACAAGAATGCAATGGGGATGTTGTACAGGTTTAGATAAGGAGTAAATAGAATAGAAGTGTACAGGAAAGGTAAATAAGGGTATGTACTTGGAGATAAGGGGGTTTTAACCTAGGATCATTAGGATCTATGATCCAATAAGTGTTCCAAGGGTAATGACTACAAATATAGTGTACCATTTTGTATAAGTATAGTACTGGTGTTGAAACAAAGAGAAGTATCAAGAATGTAAATGTAAAGTTCTGGCTTGTCCTGAGTGACCAGCTATTAGAGAATCATGACAAATGTTAAGTAATTCTAGTTATAAAGGTTCTGGAACAAAGACTTTTTTGTTTTGATTTAGAAAAACAGAATCAAGAGTATCATAGGTAAAAGTAGGTATTTTGTAGTTTTTTACTTTGTGTTTCTCTCTGTATTTTATCATAGAAGGGAGAAGAAATCAAAATATTGTTAATGAAAAGATTCTCAAGTAGCACAGTAATATTGATAGTATGTTCTGTGACTGTATCACCATTGTCCAGCTATCTGGATAGAGCTTCAGCTCTTCTATTTGAGGATCCAGGTTTGTAGACAATAGTGTAATTGAACTCTTGTAATAAGGCATGCTATTGAGCTTGTTGCCCTGAAAGAATTTGCAGGCATTTCTGGTATTCCAAATTCTTGTGATCTGTCCAGATCTCCAAGTTTGGTCTATAAATAAGGTAATGATGCCATTCTTCTAATGCCCTAATCATCACAACAAGTTCTTTGTCATAGATTGGATAATTGCATTCCTGTGCATTAAATGAGTGTGAAATGAAGACACTAGGCTGTCAAAGTCTGTCATCTCCTTTTACAGAAAGAACACCTCATGTGGTGATATCACTAGCATCCATTTCTACTTGCATTTCCTTTTTCTGATCTGGATAAGTAGACAGAGAAGCAGTCATAAAAGTCTCCTTCAACCTACATATCAAAAGCCTCTTGTTGACTAGTGCTCCATTTCCACAAGGTGTCTTTTTTTGTGAGATTATTAAGAGGTTGAGCAATTTGAGAGAAGTCTTTGATAAAGCAGCAGTAATAGTTGCATAGCTCAAGGAAGGATTGGAGCTGCTTGAGGCATGTAGGAATTGGCCAATCCAATACTCCTGCCACTTTCTTTTCCTACATTTCTACTCCTTCTTTCGACACTACCATTCCTAGGAAGTTGACCTTGCCTTTAGAGAATGTGCATTTCTCTGGTTTGACATAAAGGTCATTCTTCCTTAATCTCCTCAGTACTTCCCATACAATCTCCTCATGTTCCTCTTTGTTTATTCCTGCTGTAAATACCAGTACATCATTGAGATAAGTTACAAGAACTATGTACATATCATTAAAGATGTCATTCATCATATGCTGAAAAGAGGGGAGCAAGTTAGTCATTCTAAAATACATGACAGTTGGTTCATAAGATCCTATTGGAGTTATGAAGGCTCCTTTCCAATCATCTCCTTCTTTGATGCACACATTATTATATTCTCACTTTAGATCTAGTGCAGTAAACATATCAGCACTCTTCAGGCAATCAATGAGCTGTGGAATTAATGGTAATGGGTATGTATTCTTGATAGTTCCTTCATTTAGATAACAGTAATCCATGACGAATTGCTTGTCTCCTGCTTTCTTGAGAATAAAGAATACTGGCAATGTTTGTGAGGATTTAAAAGGTCTAACACAACCCTTATTGAGTTCCTCACTAACAAATTTCCAAATTTCTTCCATCTCTGGTTCTGATAATGGAATAACTTGTCCCTTTTGTGGTACAAACTCCAATTCAAGATCTATGACAAGATCCTAAGGTTCTTACTTAGGCATCCTTGTAGATTCATTTTTAGAAAAAACATCCAAGCAGTCATGATATGCTTTAGGGACCAAGTCCTTCAGTCTGTTCTCTATAGTTCATATAGACAAAGAAACTGTTGCTGGATCCAGCATCTGATGATGCCTTAAAAGATGTCAATAGGAAGTACAATGAGTAAAATGTAGTTGTTGAGTTATCCAATTGATCTCAGGATTATGATGGTATAGCCAATCAAATCTGAGGATCATTTGGTGACTTTCCAAACTAGAAATGAAAGCATCCAAAGGTTCATAATGTCCCTGATACAAGACAATTAATGTGATATAATGTGTAATTATCCCATAATGTGAACTAGTGTTGTCAGCATTGTTCACAACTAACAGTTTAGGTAATTGATGTTTGGTAATTCCCTGTCAATCAACCCAATCTTTGGTCAATGAAAGTTTGGCAAGCTCCTGGGTCTAGAAGTACCTCTAGTGATGATTGCCATTATTGTGAATTTCATTTAAGAAGAATTTTCAAAGGGAGTGACACTTTGCCACTAATAGAAAGAGCACCAGGAGAAATATTTCAAGAAAATACTTTGAGGTTGGTGGATTTATAAATAGAAAATCCTTTCCTTACTTGTAAGACAAGGAAATCAAGCATACTATTTTTTAATTTTGGTGCCACACTTCATGGAGTTGCCCTTTTGGAATGAGAATAAATATTTTGTAGCATCATATTTAATGTACATATGAGAAAATTAGAATAATTACAGTCCATACATGATTCCTCTGAACTCATGATGTCCATATCCCTCTTTGTAGATGAATTGAAACTAAGTCCATGTCCCTGAACACCTCTAATATTAGGAGACAACTTTATTTTAAGGATTCTTCAGGTTTTTTCTTCACCTCAATTTATATCTTATCTCTCCAATATGCCTCTGCTTCTTCTGTAGTATAGGCAGCTCTTAGATCAACATTTGGTATAGCTGGTAAAGGTCTTCCTGCATAATGTGATCTGATTCCAGCTGTTTTGTTGGTTTCTGATTGATTGTACACATAAGAACTGTAGTAAGGATCCCATATCTGCTGTCTGAGCTGAGATCTTGATTGAGATAGTAGCACTTTCCTATTTGGAATTTAGAAACAACTGGACCAGAAGTGTTCATAGTTATAATAGGTATGAGATTCTTTGGATTGTGGTGTTTGCACATCTATCTCCATTGGTGCTCTTCCTGGTTGTACTCCTGTGTGTGTGAACTGGTGGGAAGGTGGTGGACTACAAGGAGGTGGATATCATCCTCAGGTGTTACAATACAGGTTTTATGGGCCTTTTTACAGGTGTAATTTTCCTTATCTTTTCCCTCTATTTATCCTCATTTTCCTTTATTTATATCAGCATCCATGCTCTATCTATGCCTCCATCTACCATTCTCATTACCATTCTTATCCTATTCTTATTACCTTTCCTTTTCTATCTCTTTCCTTATTTAGTCTTCTTTGACTTCCCAGCACATTCCTACAAGGCTATGTATGGCTGTCCAACACAGCCACACTCCCACAACCATATGCTAGTGTTCAACTACTAGCATTATCTCCTCAATAGAATCCTGCTCCATTGGATCTCCACTTCTACTTCCATTGGCACAGCAATACCAGTGCATCCATATATGGACACAAAACCCCTATAGCCTTCTTTTTGATCTGCTTCTGCTTCCATTCCACTTCTCATACTATTTATATCTTGATCCTATTTATTCTGGCTCAATAGTGTATATTGCTCATTAATCCTATTTTTTCCAGCTAATGGCAATAGTCCCTCTTATCTAGGCTGTGCATGAACCTGTGCACAGACTTCTGTGAAGCTATGCAAACCAGTGCATACCTGTGCTTGAATATCCACCTCATGCTCTCAAAACTATATGCTCTATTTATACTGCCCAATGGCATTATCCTCTCTTATCTTGGCTGTACATATTTAAACCCAGTACAAATGGCACATTTAGCTTAGTGTACAAACTGGACCACATATGTACAAACAGATGTAAACCCTGGTTTAGTATATAAAGCATGACACCACCACCAAACACCCTCTAGTCTTGTTCTCTTTGATATTGTTATGATTTCTTTCTCTAGATCTCTTTTTCCTTGTATTACCCTTGACACATTAACTAGCATCATCAATATTAGTCATGATCCAATTCAATCCAGATCTTTCCTTCAAACCTGCTTATTCATTCTTGATTATGAGTCAGTCTGTTTCAACATGGACTTCTTTCTTCATTTTTGTACTTTACATATCATATGATTCTCTTGCCAAATGGGCTCTTTCCTTTTACTCATACAATATTTCCTTTTCCTTATCCATACATTGGTCTATGTGTGGATATGCAATTATTTAAACCCTCAATGGCTCTACTTGTACCTTAAGCTAGATCTACTTGAGACTTGAATCTATTTCATCCTCGAAAATGCTTAGGAGCTTGCATTGTTGAACCTTTGCCTCTGCTTCACTCTGACATCAATACAAATCCTTCTCTGAAGGTAGTCTCTTTGATCATAGTACCATTGAGCTGATCATCACTTTTTCTTTTGAGTCTACATTTGTTCCTACCTAGACCAAGCATTACAAAAGATCTAGCTTCCTTCTCTGACCTGCTCCATTGCTGTTGCAGTTCCTCCCTCTTGAACACCAAGAACAACAACCCACTTCCCTCACTGTAGCAGCCCCCATCTGACCCAAGATTCTGCCCAAACATACCCTACCATGTATTGGTATCTGGGCCCCTAGAAATAAACTGACTCCTGACTCAGGATCTGACAAAGTAGCCCCCTCTGACTCCCCTCAATCAGAACCCTCAGAACCCAAAGAAGAACCTCCTAGAACCCTGTCTCCCCATGCCTTCTCCCTCCTATTCCTGTCCAGGGAACCATCACCAGAGCCCTCTCCAGTAACAGCTATACCTTCTACTTCCACAGCACCCACACCCTCTCTTCCTACCTTTTCTCCACCAGTACTATGCACCCCTCACCACCCAAAACCTGTCATAACCTCCCCTGCTATGTCAACCACCTTGAAGGCAACTGAACTCAAAATCAGCACTCTAGATGACTTTGACAGAAGCTATGATAAGGCTGAAGCATGGTTGCTCTTGGTCAAAACTTACCTTCTCATCAATAAAACACTCTATGATACCAATAACAAATGAATTGGCTATGCCATTTCATATATGAAAAAGAGGGCTGCCCTTGGTTGGGCCACCTCCTTCTGAAAAGAAAAATTGGCAGCTTCACCCCCCTCCTTTGGAAAATACACTGACTTCCTTGACCTATTTGAGGCAACCTTTCAGACAAAAGAAACTAAGATTGCAGCTCTGGGAAAGTTGCAAAACCTGACCATGACTAAAGATAAATGTACTGTACAGTTGCTCAAAGACTATATCACTGAATTTTCCATCTACCGCAACAACTCTGGAATCATGGATCAGATGATCCTGATTAACTTCTTTGCAAAAGGGCTCCACCCTGTCCTTCGATCCCACATTTACACCATGGAAACTGTCCCTACCAACATCATGACTTAGATTGTGAAAGTGATCCACTTCTGAAACCACCGGGACATTGTGTCCTCTTTTAACAACCGACCTTCAATGTTCAGCCCCTCTACCCCTTCCTATCATACCAATAAACCATGCTAACCCACCCTTGCTTGAGACCCTGATGCAATGGATGTTGATGCCATTCAACTCTCTGCTTTCCAACACAATGAATACCATCACAGGGGCAATTACTTCCACTGTGGCAAACATGGACATATTGCACACAACTGCCCCAAGAAGAACAGAACTGGCCAGAAACCTCTTCTGTCAAAGAAGACTGAGGAAAGAAATTTGCAGAAGATAGTGAAAGAAGAAGAGGAAGAG
>JBBPKB010000959.1:0-10053 GCA_038089035.1 Boletellus dicymbophilus
AGCTCCACCCCCTTCGTGTGTAGTTCCAATGCGCTGAGTTTGACCAGTTTGACAGATTTGGACAGTAGGAATTAATTATTAGTCCTGCTGCTATGCTATCTCTTATATACTGGTCCAATGTATTAGCAGACCCTATAAATTGTATTGTACACCCTACTGTGGTGTGTTTGGCCTGTAGGGGTGTACACATTTGCCTGCTCTGTAAGTAGGCCCCATGTTTACTAAATAGTACAATTATATAATTAGCAGCTGTGGTCTTGGATTACTATGGACTGCTCCATAGTTATTTATTTGTACTCCAACACTCCTCCTCAAGCCATAGTGAGGCTGAAGCTGTCTGTGTGTGTTTTGTAAATGTCTCTAGGGAGTCCTTTTGTTAGAACATCTGCAATCATTTGTTTTGTGGGGCAATATACAACTTGTATGTTGTGTGTGCAAATCTTTTGCCTAATGAAGTGACTGTAGAGATTAAAGTATTGAGATCTTTTTGTTGGAATAGCAAGCATGTGTGCAGCCACCAAGTCTATTGACTAGCACTGACCTGTCTTCAGATTTCACATGTGCACATACAGCTGCCATATGTTTTACTTTTGATTTCACTCTTTGATATGTTTCATCATATACCTTTAACATTTCATATGTTTGCCAAGTATTTTCACATTTGATCCATTTCCATTTTTGTACTGTACCTTTTCAGAATCATATATAAGGTACATCATATGTAGTTGACACTTCAGTCCACTGTATCACATATGACTGAGGTGAGCACTTTTCTTAGCTACCTTTTTCATTACCTTGTGCTAACTTGTACTGTAGTTGATCTTGTGCTAGTAATCTAATACTTTTGTGATATTGCATATTTGTCACAATAGTGAGCATAGACTGATTGTTACCATAGAGTATAGTCTGAAGTGACCTAAGAGAGATCTGTGCTTGCAACTTCACCAAACACAAGCTGGGGTCACCAAAAACACCAGGGGGATGACCCTAGTGCTTGGAACTTGTGATACTCTCTAAGGAAAATATCAAAAGAACAAGACTAGGAGGCCTTTGGTGGAGCATCATACCTTTATATACTGAACTAGGGTTTACATCTGTTTGTACATGTATGGTCTAGTTTGTACACTAAGCTAAATATGCTATTGGTTCTGAGTTTGAATATGATAAGAGTCTATAATGCCATTGGACAGTATAAATAGAACATATGGGTTTGCATAGCCTTACAGATGTCCATGCATAGCTGAGATAAGAGGCATTAATATGATTGGCCAAGGGAGTCAAGATAAGTTATAGTGAGTCAATAAGTTAAGGACAGGTCAATGAGCTATATGTGCTATTTGCTGGATGATACAAGATCAATGAGTGGCATATGCTATTGGGCTGGAATAAATAGGATCAATAGATAAGACAGGTTTATACCATTGGCTGCTAAGAATAGATATACTGGTATGCACAGGTTTGTGTATGAGGCAAGTCATGAGGTGAGAGGGCAGTGTGAGGGAGATGTACTATTGGCTAGCAATAGACATATGATAGATATGTGTGATACTTAATACAGCTGGTGTAGCTGAGAGTGTCATGAGATGTGAGGAGTTGATGGTAGTGGTTAAACACTGGCATGTGACTGTGGGTATGTGGCCATGTGACCATGGGACTGTAGTTGGTTGAACAGCCATATATAGCCATTGTAGCAATATGCTAGAATAGCTGAGATGAATAAATAAGGAGAGAGATATAAAAGGAAACATAGATAAATAGGATAACAAAGGTAAAAGGAAATAGTAGATGAGATATGATTGGGGCATAGAGAGCTGAAATAAATAAGGAAAAATAGAGAAAAATAGAGAACAGATAAGACTCAAAATACTATATTGTAACACCATCCCTTTCCTAATAGTTGGATTTCTAGGCAACCAAAAGGAGTGAAACAAGAGAGAAAGAAAATAAGTCCATGGGACAAAGTGCAAAGTCAAGACAAATGTCAGAGATGAAGACACAAAGTGGAGTCCAAAGAGATGGACCAAGATACAGTGAGTGAATAAACTGTTGCAATAACTAACCTAGATGTGGTGTGTAAAGCACACCACAAACAAGGGTGGCAATTTTGCTTATATTTAGTGAGACCAAATATAGTACTGACTCTTGGCTATCTATTGGTCCATGGATAATGTGATTTGGCCCAGCAAATCAGGAGATATGAATATTTTAAAAATGATGACTCTATTGTAATAGTTAATTCACTTTTGATATCTAGGTATAATTAGTACCTGGCATGACCTCCTTTGGCTTTAATCACTGCTTGCATCCCTCTAGGCATACTCTAAATCAACTTCTGATACTCCTCACCTCTATATTTTCTATTTCTACTATTACTGAATAACAGACTTTGGCTTCATAGCATATCATCCTCTGTTGGCTTGAAATTGACTATTCTGCCTGTTCCAATGATCCAATATTGATTCTATGCATCCATATCATCATTACCATTCATTTTAGAATAGTTATTGTCTATAAAAACTCACAGAAGATTGCTCATGCTAGCTGTTCCCTATTGCCATCTACCATATCATAGATTTCATTTGAATTTGTTAAGGGGAAAACACCATCAGAGAGGGTGAAATTGTCCTTAATAAGAGTGATTAATACCTACAATGAAATTTTTGTCAGCTATAGTTGATATACCCAGATACAAGAGCTGTCTGCAGGCCATAGTGATTTCTTTACTATGTGAAGGCTCAAGGAGTTTACCAACCATGTACTTTTTCCTATAGCCTTCATGCTAGTTCAGGTGTATATTGGATTTTAATATCATTGTATGATTTTAGACATATTCAGGCAGCAATTTCACCATAAATAGACATGTATTATATTATATTCCCAAACCTAGTCAGGAAGGAAAAATGTTGTAGCTAAGATACAGTCCTTGTACCTGGGTATATCAACTATAGCTGACCAACAATTCATTGTAGGTATTAATCATTCTCATTGAGGACAATTTCACCCCCTCTGATGGTGTTTTCCCCTCAACAAATTCAAATGAAATCCATGACATAGTAAATGGCAATAGGGGATAGCTAGCATGAGCAATCTTCTGTGAGTTTTTATAGACACTAACTATTCTAAAATGAATGGTAATGATGATATGGATGCATAGAATCAATATTGGATCATTGGAATAGGCAGAATAGTCAATTTCAAGCCAACAGAGGGTGATATGCTATGAAGCCAAAGTCTGTTATTTGGTAATAGTAGATATGGAAAATATAGAGGTGAGGAGTATCAGAAGTTGATTTAGAGTATGCCTAGAGGGATACAAGCAGTGATTAAAGCCAAAGGAGGTCATGCCAAGTACTAATTACATATACCTAGATATCAAAAGTGAATTAACTGTTGTAATAGAGTCACTATTTTAAAATATTCATATCTCCTGATAGGCCAGGCCAAGTCACATGACTTATGGACTGATAGATATCCAAGAGTCAGTATTATATTTGGTCTCACCAAACATAAGCAAAATTCCCATCTCTGTTGGTAGTGAATCAAATAGACAAGATGAGACAATAGGTAATCCAGGATAATAAATATCTAGAGTACCAAGGAAGTATAATCAAGGGGTGCAATCCAAGATGACTTAATGACTAGAGAGCTGAGGATGTATAGTGAGGTGAACAAGGAATTGTTGGTAATAAAGATTGGTAATGATGTACCTAGGTCCAGGAATAGTAATGCTAGGACTGATGGATTAATCACAAGAGTACATTAAATTAATGGAACTTGTGCAGGAAAGTAGGCCTGCTAAGGATGATCATATATAGTGGCTCAAAAAACTGTCCCAATGTTTGTGTGTTTTGCATTAGATCCAATAGTTCTCAATAACACCTAATTATTATCCTAGACTATAAGTGTATGAAATGGAGTGCTTACTCATAGCTTTTCATTGGTCCAAGTATCAAAGTATTTGGTTATGAGTTGGTGAAATGGCAGCCATATCAAAATAACAACTCATTGAAACAGTTTTTTGACTTTGATTTCCCATTACATATATTGGACCTTGGAATGCTGTAAGATGATTATTTACCTTATGTAATTAATGTATTGTGTCACTTTTATATCATTAATTGGCATACAACATACATAAATCCTGCTATTATAAATAAATTCCCTTATTTCTATCATGAAACATGCTTCTACTGCTCAAAGAGACAATATCATCTGTCTTGCTTCTCTTGATCTTTCCTGCAGGAAAATTGAATCCCAAACTGGTCTAAGAGTGTCTACTATGGCTAGGATCCTTCAGGAAATTCAGTCAATGAAAGAAATCCATTGTGGTGATTGTCTTTGAAAACCCTCTCTTGCCAACAAATATATTATTGTTTAGCAAATTCTTACAAGAAAGGCCAGAAATTCAGTTTGGGCCACTTATTTCATCAATTCTATTGTTAGAACTCCTGTCTGCCCACAAACAGTCAGAAATACCCTTAAGAAAGTCCCTCTAAAAACTGTAGTGAAGAACAAAAAACCTCTTTTCATTTTTGACCTTATTGAAAGTTATTCCCTTTCTTTTGTTTTTCCACATATATTCCTGTCTATCTGATCCATTCCTATTGATTTTTGTCTCATTTGACCAAATCACTCTCCTCCAGTCCTCTATGGTCTAATGCTAGTACTTTAGACCAAAGACTAATATCTTTTTTCTATAAGCAATAGAGAAGAGGTTTTTTGGTCTTCACTATAGCTTTTAGAGGGACTTTCTTAAGGGTATTTCTAGCCATTTGTGGGCAGACAGGAGTTTTAACAATAGAGTTGATGAAATGAGTGGCCCAAACTGAATTGCTGACCTTTCTTGTAAGAATTTGTTGAACAATAGTATGTTTGTTAGTAAAAGAGGGTTTTCAAAAACAACCACTACAATGATTTTCTTTCACTAACTGGATTTCCTGAAGGATCCTAGCCATAGTAGACACTCTTAGACCAGTTTGGGATTCAATTTTCCTGCAGGAAAGACCAAGACAGATGGTATTGTCTCTTTGAACAGTAGAGATATGTTTTATGATAGAAATAAGGGAATTCATTTGTAATGACAGGGTTTATGTATGTTGTATGCCAATTAATGACATAAAAGTGGCATAATACATTAATTACATAAGATAAATAATCATCTTACAGTATTCCAGGATTCAATATATATAATGGGAAATCAAAGTCAAAAAACTGTTCCAATGAGTTATTATTTTGATATGGCTGCCATTTCACCAACTCATAACCAAATGCATTGATTCTTAGACCAATGGAAAGCTATGAGCAAGCACTCCATTTCATACACTTATAGTCTAGAATAATAATTAGGTGTTATTGAGAACTATTGGATCTAATGCAAAACATACAAATATTGGGACAGTTTTTTGAGCTACTGTAATCCAAGTTCCTGTGAATTAAGAGATTCAATGCCAAAAGGATCAAGAGAAGTGTCTAAGTCAGAGTTGTAGAGACTTACAAATGTCTAAGATACTGAGATGACTGTTGTCAGCTTTAAGATGTTTGATGACATTACACTAGTTGTTATGACATTCTAAAGAGTGAAAACTAAATAGTACAAAGAATTGAAAGAATCAAGAATGGAAATAAGAAGAGATCCAAAACATGATGTTTTTATGAGTTTCAATTCTTTTATCAATGTTGTAGATTGTTATAGGTCATACCATTTTATATTTGGTTAAATGCTTTTCTTGAATGTGAAGCAGAAGAGAATGCAGTAACCAATAAATAGATGATGTTAATAAATAGAGACTATACAATGTATTGTCAAGATTATTTGCTGAGTTGTGATAAAAGATGAAGATCCAAGTTGTGAAGATCATAGTATGATTGGCTCATAAGAGACTAGCTCTTGTGTCAAAATTCATATGTAGTGGATGCAGAGAGTGAGAGAATTCATGAATGTCATAGAAGACTGATGATTAGGGAGCTTCATTGTGAGGAATGTCCAAATGGATAATGTCTTCTGTAGTCATTAAAGTTGTAAGGTTGAAGATGATGTGACTGTAAGTCAGTATGACTTCATCATCAATGGTAATCATAAAGTTGTGAGATGTCTTGTCAAAAGACTTGATGGTGTATTCATCAAGAATACCAAATGTCATGAGATGGAATACATATCATAATGTATCCTGAAAGGTATGCCTGGGAAATGCCATCAAGGCATGTTGTGGTGATATCTAAGGGATAAAGCTCTAGCAAGCTTGAAGGATTTCCAAAAGTAATGAAGTCCATTGACTTCTGATGAGAATGCTACTAAGGCATGTGATTGTTTTTTTGTAACAATTATAATCAAAGATTTGTTAACTTTGTCAATCATCAACTTGTTGACTCTGGGTATTATGTCTTTTGAGGGTGAGACATTGGAATAACTATTTCATCATCAACACATTTGCATTTGTGGCTTGCAAACAGCCATAACAATGGATACTTTCCATAGGAACTGCACTGATGATTGTCTTTGTGCATTCTCTTCACAAAGTGTTCTGTTTGAGACACAATGGTGCAAATGCTGTCTTCTTTGTCATGCTTGTACTTTGTAACACTAGGTCAGCCTTGCTGATGAATTCTTTTTCAAAGATCCACTTGGACATTGCAAAGCTTTTTTTTGCCTCCTAAGCAAGAAGTGACATAGTTGTCATAATGATACTATTGTCACTTGTTGCTTTTAACAACTTCTTTACATATGCTAACCATTGGTGCTATGATTTCTTTCTTCAATACACTGTCTTGCATTATTCCCCTCCTAAGGGATAGGCTATTGTTATGATCTTTTCTCTTTTCTATATCTTTTTCCTTGTATCACCTTTGAGGTACTAACAAACATCACCAGTATTAGTCATGGTCTGATCCAACTTGGACCTTTCCTTCTCTCCTGCTTACTCATTTTTGATTATGTGTTAAGTCCATTTTGACATGGACTTCTTTCTCCTTTTCTGTATTTTACATATCATATGATTCTCTTGCCCAAAGGGCTCTTTCCTTTCACTCATATGATATTCCCTTTCCTGTGTCCACATCTTGGTCCATGTGTAGTTACATGACTATTTAAAAACCTTGATAGCTCTACTTGTATCCTAAGCTAGATCTACTTGAGACTTGAATCCATTCTGTCTTTGAAATGTTTAAGAGTTCACATCATCAAACCTTCACCTCTGCTTCAATCCAATCTAAATCCTTCTCTGAAGGTAGTCTCTTTGGTCATTGCACCATTGAGCTGAACCTTGCTTTTTCTTCGAGTCTACATTTGTTCCTATCTGAACCAAGTGTAACAAAAGATCTAGCTTACCTTCAACCTGCTCCATTGCTGTTGCAGTTCCCCCCATGAACACCAAGGACAACGACCTGCTCCCCTCACTGTTGCGGCCCTCATCTGATCCAAAATTCCACCCAAACCTATCCTACCATATATTAGTATCTGGGGTCCCAGAAATGAACCTACTCCTGACTTGGGATCTGATGAAGTAGTCCCCTCTGACTCCTCTCAATCCAAGACCTCTGAACCTGAAGAAGAACCACCTAGAACTCCATCTCCTCACACCTTTGCTCTCTTATTCCCATCTAGGGAACTATCACCAGAACCCTCTCCTGTTACAGCCATACCTTCTACCTCTGCAGCACCTCCACTACCCCTTCCTACATTACACACCTCTTGTCCCCCCAAACCTGCTGTAACCTCCCCTGCAATCTCTATACCATGAAAACAACAGAGCTTAAGATTGGTGCACCTGACAACTTTGATGGAAGTTATGAAAAGGCTGAAGCATGGTTGCTTTTGGTCAAGATATACCTCCTCATCAATGAAACACTCTATGATACAGACAACAAACAGATTGGCTATACTCTCTCCTATATGAAGAAGAGTGTTGCCCTTGATTGGATCACATCCTTCTGAAAAGAAAAGCTGACTGCTTCACCCCCCTCCTTTGGAAAGTACACTGATTTCCTTGACCTATTTGAGGCAACTGTCAAACTGGTCAAACTCAACACATCGGAACTACACACAAAGGGGGTGGAGCTACTCCAAAACACTCCAGAGTAGTTGGTTGGACGGGACTTGGCTTCATCTTATGTGGTGCACCCTTACAGCGGATCCAGTGTCCTGAATTTCAGAGGGTCAGAGGTCAGAAGTAGTCGCTCAACGACTGAGGGAGAGAGAGAGAGTCAGACAAGGATTAAGACAGAGTACACAGAAGTTTGATCAAGAAGTTTAGTTGATATTCAAACTAAGGAAATACAATAGAGAGTTACAAGACTTATATACAGAGAAGAAGTCGGAGTATAGAATGTGAAACATTGGAGTAAGGAATATGAAATGTCGGAATGGTATGGGTGTTGCAAAGGAATAGACAGACAGACAGAAGATGACAGATGTAATAAGGGAACATCAGATATGACAGACGAATGACAGAATGACAGATGGAAACAGGAGAATGTCAGGTGTCAGAAATAAAGGTTTCAGTATCATAAGTTATCAAACTGGTCAAACTCAGGGCGGGTCGGAACTATGCATGAAGGGGGGGGAGCTACTCCGAAACTTCAGAGTAGTTGGTCAGACAGGACTTGGCTTCACCTTATGTGGTGTGCCCTTACAGTGGATCCGGTGTCCCAAATTTCAGAGGGTCAGAGGTCGGAGGTAGTCACTCAACGACTGAGGGAGAAAGGGAGAGTCAGACGAGGATTAAGACAGAGTGTGCAGAAGTTTGATCAAGAAGTTTAGTCAATATTCAAACTAAGGAAATACAACAGAGTTACAAGACTTATATATGAAGGAGAAGTCGGAGTATAGAATGTGAAACATCAGAGTAAGGAATATGAAACATTGGAATGGTACGGGTGTTGCAAAGGAATAGACAGACAGACAGAAGGATGACAGATGTAATAAGGGAATGTCAGATGTGACAAATGAATGACAGAATGACAGATGGAAACAGGAGAATGTCAGGTGTCAGAAATAAAGGTTTCAGTATCATAAGTCCGAGGTGAAAAAGCAATAGGAAATATGAAATAAGAATCGGAAATATGAACGGAGAATATTCTGGAATTACAGGAGTTGGACTTGTGCTCGGGATATGACAGTATCCCCCTCTTAGGCCTGAACCCCTGAAGGCCAAAGATGTGTATCATGGAACTTCATTTATCCGAGTGGAGTTAGAAAAATATCTGTGAGGATAAAAGGCCGGGCTCAAGCGGAAATGCTTCTTCAACCCCAACTATGACCACCATGTCCAATATCGCTGATATCATGGAGTGGGACGATGAGTGTCTCGCAGAAAACTATGCTGACGACAACAACCTCTGGAATGTGAAGGCCGATGAGCGGAAACGATGCATGAGAGCAAAGAGAGAAGAGGAGCGGTGACAATTGGAGGAGGCAAGGAGGAGGGCTGAGGAGGAGGCTGTGAGGAGGGCCGCAGAGGAGGCCGCAAGAAGGGCTGCGGACGAAGCCATGAGAAGGGCCACAGAGGAGGGCATGAGGAAGAGGGTGGAGAATGTGGCGGCGGCACAGGGACACAGCGAGGAAGCAGAGGTAGAAAGGTGGCCGGGGCCGGAGAGCGCCGGGCCGAGCACCAGGAAGGGGAAAGCGCGAGCAGAGGGGCTGCTGACATGCCCCCAGTGTAAGGTGCAGGGCCTGGACTGCATGCCGGGGACCAGGCAGTCGACCTCATGCATGGAGTGTCAGGAGCAGAAGGTGAGGTGCAAGCGGCCCGGAAAGGCGAGAAAGGAGTGGAAGCGGAATGGAGTTCGCTCTCCTGAGGATGGAGTGAAAGGGAGAACTGTACCAAGCCTTCAAGACAATAGGCAAGTGCAAAGGCTGGGGCGCTGACAAGCACAATCTGTGGAGCCTTGCGGTCAGAGAATCGCGGTATATCAAGTGGGGCAGAGTCAGCTGGAGAAACAAATTCCAGAGGCTGAGGAGTTGAGCTTAAAGGGGCTGGCTCGGGATGCTGAGGTGTTCGAAATGAGATACTGCTCAAAGCCCAGTCAATCAATGGATTGTAGCAGGTAAGCCAGTGG
>JBBPKB010000960.1:0-10051 GCA_038089035.1 Boletellus dicymbophilus
CATGGGACTTGTCTGCAGCGACCGGGAAATATCCTGGAAGAAGAACAGAATCAGGCGATGACCAAGAAGCCCCAGGACATGCCGCTGCACACCGTCGTCTCGCTTTTCAAACGATCGCCAAGTGCGATCACGGCTGACGGTGATAATATAACGATCGTCCGGGCTGAAGGCGATACGCGTGACTGTGAGCGAATGTCCTTCCAGTGGCGAACCAAATGGCTGGTATGTGGACGCCGAGTACACACGAACCACGGCGTGTTGCACAGTGGTAGCCTTGCAAGCAGTAGCCAGTAAATCGCGACGACTAGATGATGCGATGGTTATCGACTAATCGAAAAGGATAATCAATTTCGCATGTTTGAGGATATATATTTGTGCCATCACCTCGTAACCGTGCCCGAAGACCTTTTCGATTTCCGGCCAGAGCGTGGTAGCCGCGAGTTCACCTTCAAATGGTCGCCTGTCTGGTCGTGACGAGTCCAGTTGAGTTGGTACTGTTAGAAGTTCGGCGTGAGAATACTAGGCAAGGACTTCAAGTGAAGAGTAAGACCCTCGCTCACTGCCTTGTTCGACAACCCTAACGGGGGCACATGGGCTGCAATCGGCCGTTGTCCCTGACGACCCATCAGCACGTTTGTAACCTTGAGTTCTTTTATAGCCCTTACGGTACTCTCTACTGCACCACGAACGCCCAACTTCTTTACTGTCTCCACAAAACCCTGAGGGGCTTCGAAAACACGGGCAACTTTCTCATCCGCAACACTTGCAAATGTCCACGGACTAAGCCAAGTCACACCTACGAGGTCATATCCGTGTACTTGAGGACGCGCCAATTCATGCCATACTGATGACTGCAGTACAGCGCCATGGACACGGGCAGTCTGGTCCGACCTGGTCCACTTAGCCTGACACGTAGATTCATTGTTCGATCCAACTTACCCAACAGAAATAACATACTCTCCAGCAGGACTCCAATCGAGATCCTTCACTGGCCCGCTGTGTCCGCTAATGGCACCAATTTCTTTCCACTGTGTGGTGTCCGAGTTGCCACTTGCTGTTTGAACGAATCGCCAGCGTCTCCATCCCCCATTCCACCCCCAGCCTATAACATCGTTTCCCTGTGTAGTTTTTGCCCAAAGTCCACCAACAAATCCCCCAAGACGTTGACCACCGACATCACCAAAACGCTCCCGATTCATCCAAATCGAACCAGCGGTTAGATCGTTAGATGATGCCGAGTGCAATATTTGGCTTGGAGACCACAGGATCAAAGAAGAATCCGTTGAACTTGATAAGAGAGTCAGTGGTGATGTGCTTGCTGGGACAGATGGTGCCCATGCCAACGACGTTATGCCCGCTTCATGTCCGATGAGCAATGCATCGAATGTTATGGCATACTGTAGAGTCCTTTTAATTCTCGGTCACAAAATCAAAAGGAAAGTGAGGGTAAGAACACACCCATAATCCCTGGATTTTACGGTCATGACATGCCGTTTGAGTGAAATCTGTCTTCCACCTTCGCCTTGTGTGGGATCCATGAGAGAGGCTTCAAAGGCATCCAGTAATTCATCATCGACTGTGTTTTCATCTTTATTCTCCTGGCTCTGATCTTTTGCCGTCCTGAGAGCCGAGATGTTCCACAATCTGATTGTTCCATCCTGAGAACCAGAAGCAAGGATGACCTGATCGTCGGAAGAGTACCCTGCTGATGGTATCTGTGCACAGAATGCCAGGGCTCGTACCCAGTCTTCATGACCCGAAAGGGAAACGGAGCGAACGAACTAGGAAGACGCCGGAGATCAAGAAATTCATTAGTGAAAAAGGTTATAACGTACGTCGCTGTCCGAACGCGTCCAGATATGTACTGTTCTATCGGTTGCGGCAACAGCAAGGATGGTAGCTGTCCAAAAGTAGATAGTAACAATTAATGTCAAGGACGTCAGATTCCATAGTAAGACGAGCCTTGGGAACGAGCGAGGATTGTTGTGGCTATGGAAAGTGGGTACTTTCCCTGGAGGGAGATGACTTGGGCCATCTCAATCTTTACTACGAGGCAAGGGAGTCATTACTACTAGTAACATAGACTAGGTTCGCTTACAGATTTCTCGAGCGTCGGCATTAACAGTCCATATTTTAACGGAGGAGTCGGAACTACCTGTCGCAAGGAGTCCTCCAGACACGGAAAGAGAGGAGATCGGCTGCGAATGTGCATGTACGGTGGTGGCATCCCTCCACTGATTATGACATCAGAGACCACAAGGAGCGGCGGGGAGGGCCATCGTACCCGGTTTGAGTTGGAGCTCTGCCAGAGCCGAATCTGCCCTTTGTCGTCTGCGCTCACGAGGAAGTCGTCGCGTAGAAATCGCACACAGGTGACTAAACCATCGTGACCCGCAAGAGTTTGGCGGATACCCTCGTCGTTTGTGTCCTAGAGGGTCTGAGGGCATCAGGCGAAGGAAAGCGGAACAGAAACTGGACGACTTGCGTCGATGTTCCACAAGGCCACGAGACGACGAGTCCCAAAGGCTACAAGGGTACCACCAGGTGACACATGAGCCGCATGGTTGAAGCGATTGGCAGATGCGGAAATGTAAGCACTCGACGCCGTGATTTGATCCATTCCGTCGCAGCAAGTAAGTTCGCCGTTCTTATCAGGTTGATCACATGTTCATTTAACCACTTGACAATTCACACATCGGGGTTTTTGATATTTTGAGATTACTAAAATATGTCTCAAAATGTAAAATGTAAAAATTATATTGCGTAATTCGCTTTTAAGGTGCCAGATAATGTTTCGTTGTGGAAAGCTGACATAATAAGATAGATAATATAATACTTCGTAGTTAATTATGCGAGGTGTCAAAATGTAACATTTATAGCTGCTATAAAATGTTTATCTAAAGTGTTATCTTTTGTGAGTAGGGCACTTAAAATGTTGAAATGGCGGGAGGTTCAATATTTTGGGAGCCTCATAATGTATTCATAAAAGCTATTGTTTTATATAAGCATTCTGCTGCAATTATAAATGTTATACTTTTGTCACAACCCTGAAAGTATTATGATTTCAGTCTTATTATGTTAACCTCCTAAATTAAATATTATCTTGCACTTTAAAAGCCAATTATAGAATATAATATTCTGTATTTACATTTTGACGTGTATTTAGGCAACTGTAAAATATCGAAAACCCCAATGTGTGAATACGTCACGACGCATACTTTTTCTAGTTATGGGCACGATTTAAACTTTGCCCTTGCGCCATATGGCGACCATTGGCGGTTGTGCAGACGTATATTTCAACAAACGTTCCGTGCAGACATTGCTGTCAAATTCCAACCAATGCAGCTCGACATCGCACGCAAGTTGGTCCTGAACATGATAGACGATCCTAGCGACTACTCGTCTCAATACTTGACGTAATGCCAGCTTTGTATCCTGTATTGCGTCGTCATTAATGTTTCTATAGGTTTGCTTCCTCGGTGGCGATGCGCTCCATATACAATTACATTCCGAAGCCCCGGAATGACCCGATAGTGTCGATCGTCAAGGACTTCATCGAAGCTTCAAATCCGTCACTGTTGCCCGAGAGGGCGCTCCTCATCAAATACCTACCATTTCGTGAGTGGCGGAGCAATTGTATACGTTCCTCTTTGTGCTAGTATGACGTCGTTTTTGAAAAGTACTCCACATACCCGAATGGGTTCCTTGGTTTTCCGTCAAACGCGAGGCGAGAATATCGCGCGAATTGGGCGTCAGGATGGTCGAGGAACCTCACCAGTATGCACAGAGGCGCATGGCAAGTCTGGCTTGCGGAGCGACTGAACAAGCTAGGCTGAGATGTGTTGGCGCTGCATTTCTAGGCTCTGTCAAAAACCGGGGGGGATGTGAACTTATCCATGGTGTCAGATCACATCGCTCGGATGGACAAGTTTGATCATACGTACCGGCCGAGATACGAAAAAGCACTCAAAGACACTTCTGTGACTGCTATCATGGGTACATTTCTGGGACTCGAATACATCAGTGCAGAAAACTGATTGTTTGGTTACAGGTTCATTGGAAACGGTTTGTCGTCCAGATCATGAAGAGTGAATTAGTCGCTGACTATCTTTCCAGACAAGTTCGATGTTGATGGTGTTTACTCTCGCGATGGTAAAGAGTCCCTACATCTGGAAACGTGCACAGGCGGATATCGACGTGGTTGTGGGGGCCGATAGATTGCCCGAATTCGATGATAGACCCTATTTGCCCTACGTAGACGCGATCCTGCGCGAAACCATGCGGTGGCAGCCACCTGTACCGCTCGGTGCGGCTGTTAGCATGGTTTTTTCTACACACCACATTGCTGAACGACAGTTCTACAGGAATTCCACACGCCACTACGAGTAGCGACATTTACAATGGTTTCTACATTCCAAAAGGTATTTTTACTTGATTTTCTCGCAGTGACTTTTATCTTATGCTTTTTCACCGATACTAGGAGCGACTGTCTTTGAAAACATCTGGTACGAAGTCTACGCTTCTCCTTTCCGAGCTAGATTTTTTTTTTTCACAATGCTTTTTCTAAGGGGAATGTCTCGCGATGAAACACGGTACCCAAATGCTGGGATGTTCATCCCCGAGAGGTTTTTTGACGCGAAAGGGACATTGACTGACGATATACCCCACTTTGGCTTTGGCTTTGGGAGGAGAATATGTCCAGGTAAGCAGTATTTCAAAGCTATGCCACTGCTTCTCGCAGTTTACGCAGATTGGCACACGGTTCTTTATATTGGAATAACACGTCCGATCTCACTTGTCAGGCCGACACCTCGCAGAATGGTCCTTGTGGATCTGCATGGCGACGATGCTGGCGACGTTGGATTTCAATCTTGCCAAAGACGAGGACGGGATGGATGTCGACTTTGAACCGGAGTTCTCCAAAGGGGTTGCTCGGTGGGTTTTGTTTGGACCTAGATCCGTTTTTCACCCCGGGGATCACGACTAGTATACTAACTATGACGTGCATCCGTATCTTCGCTTGATTATTTCTGTAGTCATCCGCTCCCATTTCCTTGTCGCATCGCACCCAGGGCGCATGTCAACAAGGAAACCATCGAGCGAGTTCTAGGCAAACTTTGAAAGCACTATGTACGAGCACTTGAAATTTTAGTAGAGGGCTGACTGCGTGCGATTCAATTTCATAATAATGTAGCTATTAGATTGTTGTATACTAACAAATTAGTATCTACAACGTGGACGTCTATCGTGGTAGCTCGCATCGCGCTGTGGTAGATGGGGTGGAATAACCTACACATTAGCTCGCAGTAGATGAAGCTTGTAAGATTCAGACTCGAAGGCGCCCTGGTAAGTGGCGAAACACAAGCAGGAATGCTGGCGACTCACTAACTTCGAGCCTCCAAGGAATTATAACAGAAAATCATGTCAGACTCGGCACGGCCGGTGCTCGGGACTCAGTACTCAAGACCATGGCGGACTCCAGGCCTCGGACTCGGGACCCCGAAAAAAACCAAGACTCATCGCATAGAAGCTGCACGTTCAGTGGCGTACCCGAGTCACGTGCACGGATGACACCATATTCATCACAGATGTTGACAAACTCCCTCCAAGGACACGGTGCCAGTGAGGGGTGAATTCGTCCTCGCTCTTGTCGCCGTCGTCGTACAATAGGGTCATAGTGCATAATTTGGGTAACCTAAGGGTACGAGCCGGTATGGGTGCGGCCCGTCGGCATTGTTGACACCCGCTACCGGCCAGGTACCCGGCCGGACCGCGATTGAAACCGGCTTAGCGAGCTGCTGGCCAGCATTTTATGTGACTCGTTCGAGGTAGTCACAGGGTCTGTTCTTGTTTTAGCTATGGTCAATACATTCATGAGGCGGCACTGAAAATTGTCTGGCTGCTATAGATTGACTAGTACCAGTCTTTAGCACTCATGTATTGCACTGTTCGTAGATAATCAGTACTTGCTGATCATAATATTTATTGTCCGTAATTCGGTAAACATTTACCGCCTTTTGTTTCATTTCAGCGTGCTCACAGATGTGGTAATGCGCCCCCATTGCGCAATAAAGGCGGACTGCCCTTACTACATGACGCCGACGCCGACGAGCATAATGGCAACGCAACGGTGTGTGCCTCCACCGCACGGCTGCGGCGGCAGCGGCCAAGGCGAGGGCATTATAAGGGCGCGCCGGACCGCAGCGCCAGACGCCAGCAAAGGAGGGCAACGATGATGATGACGGAAACAAGAACGTCAGACATGAGAGTAGCGTAACATTGAACGGCATGCCCCACCACGGAGACGACCAGACGGCCACAAGGGAAACGCAGCAATGGCGCGCCCGTCCACTGTATTTCATGGTGCGAGTTCACAAGATTCGTACCAACTCTAATCATTCAATAACAGATCTGGCACATAGCGGTTAGTTTGAAGGTTCTGATTGTGTCATAAACTGGGCAAGTACTATGTCACTATTGAGGTTGTTTGCAGCAACACCCGGAGTTTTCGGAACGGACCCGAACTCGGCTCGGAATGCTGAGCACGCCGAGGCAATGCTCTCACGTGCATCGAGGAAATTGCTATGACGTTCTTGCCGTTGATTTTACGACTAACTCTCCCAAGATCACCAAATTCGCTCATTAAATGTTCGGGAAAGTTGGCCCAAAGCGGTGCAGTTGTAACGTTCTCGCCGTTGACCGCAATGCATATCCTCAATATTGAATGTCGCGGTCGAACAGATCGTGACTGATATAAGATGGCGAGGTAAGATTGTTGACCACAACGATCGAGTTGACCATGTCCACCACCCAGCTCGCAGCCATCATTTCCCTTTCAATCTTGTCTATGGATGTAATCCGCCGCCTTATCCAGGATCGCGTCGAGAGGAAGGGCTATCCCCTTCCCCCTGGCCCTACTTCATTGCCAATCTTGGGAAGTATATTGTCTGTTGATGCCCAGGAACCCTTCAGGACCTACACGGAATGGCGATCGACATATGGTGTGTACGCTAATATAGACCCGTGGACCTCGAATGAATGTGGCTAAACATCGTTAGGCGATATTATATACATCCGACTAATGGACACGGATGTCGTAGTTCTGAACTCCTCTTCTGTCGCGACGGACCTGCTCGACAAACGATCGCAGATATATTCTGACCGTCCTGTTATAGCCACTTGGGAACCGTGCGTGCAACACTTCTTTGTACCTCGCAAGTTTTCATATCACGTTCTGGTTGTGCTTTTCTAGCTATGGACACGGTTCAAACTTTGCGTTTGCAAGATATGGTGACGATTGGCGGTTGTGCAGACGCATATTCCAGCAAACATTCCGCGCCGACGTAACTCACAAATTTCGACCAATGCAGCTCGAGACTGCACGCGAGTTGGTTTTGAACCTGATAGACGACCCTAGCGACTACCAGTCTCAATACATGTCGTAAGGGCAGCTTTATATTATCCTGTACTGGGTTGTGTTGATGTTTTTGCAGGTTTGCTTCCGCGGTGACGATGCGTTCTATATATGATTACAACCCGAAACCCCGGAGTGATCCGATGGTGTCGGTCATCAACAACTTTATTGAGGCTTCCAATCCGGCATTGACGCCAGAAAAAGCGGTCCTCATCAAATATCTCCCGTTTCGTAAGTCACAGAGCATATGTGGAGTTTTATTCAAGTGTGACGTCGTTTCAAAAGTGCTATACGTTCCTGAATGGGTTCCTTGGTTTTCAACCAAACGCGAGGCGAGAATATCACGTGAATTGGGTATTAGGGGGGTAGAAGAACCTTACCAGTATACCCGTACACGCATGGTAAGTCTTGTCAGCGTCGGTCATAAGCAAACTATGAATGTAATGGTGCTGCGTTAGGCATCCAAGACTGACGACGCGAATTTATCAATGGTGTCGGACCACATCACCCGGATGGAGAAGTTAGATGATTTGGAGCGGCCCAAATATGAAAGTGCGATTAAAAGCACCTCTTCGACTACTGTCATGGGTAAGTTTCAGGAATGCGTCGATGGGAACGAAACTGGAAAACTAACTGTTCGGTCCAGCCTCCTTAGAAACGGTCTGTCTTCCATGATCTATCATATCGTGATAAACGAATTCATGAACACACTGTCACCCCACAGACGAGTTCATTGTTGATGTTTTTCACCCTTGCGATGGTCAAGAACCCTCACATATGGAAGCGCGCACAGGCAGATATTGATACTATCGTGGGGACCGACAGATTACCCGAATTCGACGACAGATCTTCTCTGCCGTACGTGGAGGCGATTTGGCGCGAAACCATGCGATGGCAGCCACCTGTTCCACTAGGTGCGGTCGTTTTCCACAGATTGACAACTTTACTGACGGTGCTGAAGCTATTCCTCACGCCACCACGAGGAGCGATATCTATAACGGTTACTATATTCCAAAAGGTATGTCTGACTCTTGTTACTTGACTTGCTCATAGTGACTTTTTTCTCCCCCCTCTTCCATCGATGCAAACTAGGAGCGACTGTCATCGGGAATGTCTGGTACGATATCGACAACCTTCTTTCCGAGCTAAAAAAAGACAAATTCATAATTTCCCTAGGGCAATGTCCCGCGATGAAGCTCGGTACCCGAATGCGGAAAAATTCATCCCAGAGAGGTTTTTGGATGCAAAAGGGGCGTTGACTGATGACATATCTTCCTTCGCCTTTGGGTTTGGGAGGAGAATATGTCCAAGTAAGGTCCAATACGTGGCACATGAGCTGTCCAATCTGAAATAGCTGTTCGTCTTCGTGGTTGCACTCTGGTGCAGGCCGACACCTCGCAGAACGGTCTATATGGATATGCATGGTGACGATGCTGGCGACATTGGATTTCAATCTCGCCAAAGACGGGGAAGGAAAGGATGTCGGCTTTGAGCCAGAGTTCTCCAAGGGGATGTTCCGGTGAGTTTTTTTTTCCCTGCGGGCGATTTCCCATTCGTTTCGTTTAATCCAGTCTTCGATTGCAACTCATGTTTCCTTTTTAACTTTGACTCTCCCTTCTTTAGCCATCCGCTCCCGTTTCCCTGTAGCATCACACCCAGGGCGCGTGTCAGCAGGGAAACCATCGAACGTGCTCTATGCAAGTAAAAATACGGGTGCTCGGTTCTAGAGAGATACTGCGTGCGAACCTGTTTCTAGATGGTGTGGTGTCATACTAAGGCATAGGAATTTGTTGAACACCAAGCATTACCGTTGTATTCCATTTGTACTGACCTTTGTACAATTATGAATCATAACTGATGTGACTGCGGACAACTCACGTTGTACTGTTTGTACGTGATATGTCATTCATGAGTTCGTGTTCATATGTTTTCGCCGTGGAACGGAATCAGCTCGGACCGGACCAAGTTACATCACTCCTCGCCAGCCCCATAGCGCATTCAATTGCGGATCCTCCTTGCCAAATATTTCTCATTTTGTATGTACCTAGGCAAATGTAGAGGTTCACGTTGTGCGACATTGTCATATTTGCATCAGGGGTTCATTGACCCGCTTAAGCGCAAGGCGAGTGTCGCGTGAATCGGGTGTCAAGATGCTTGAGGGAAACTTACCGGTGTGCCCGGAGGCGCACAGTAAATGTCTACCTCGATCGTAGCAAGCTGAGAACGCGTTGATATTGCGTTACAGTAAGCGTCCAGAAAGACCACAAAGTTACTAGGATGGAGAAATTACTACTAGATGATTCGTAAAGTTGTTATGTGTTCATGGCACTAAACATCGCAGTTCGTGATGCTCGAGCAGCTCTTCCACCAGACGTCCCATCCCACCCGCGAGCAGCGCGAGGCCGTCGCACAGGCCGCGGCCATGAGCGTCCACCTCTTTGCTGCCCACACCGCGCGGCACTGACGCGCAGTCTAGGGAAATCAAGTCCGTCAATATCTGGATCCAAAACAAGTGTCAGACCGAGCGCAAGGTCGCTCTCCACCACGCATCCTCTCTGCCCACCGGCGGCAACACCTTCTGCAACCGCATGCCCTTCCCCGCGTCCTCCTCGTCCTCCCTCCTCTCCGCGTCCTCGT
>JBBPKB010000961.1:0-10042 GCA_038089035.1 Boletellus dicymbophilus
TTCTTGATTATGCACCACATCTAGTCATCTTCTCCGATCACCATGCCGTCCGCTCTACCCGCTACCACGAGTTCAACGACGTACGCTGCTCCCCGGAGCAGATGGTCTCCGCTCTCGCCAGCCCCCACAGCAAACTACGGAAGCTATCCCTTACAAATTACAGCGACGATCCATTCCCGTATCACATATCCCCGACTCTCAAACAAACCGCCGCGAATCTAGAGTACCTCGAGCTTTCATCCTCGAGTGTCCCCGCTATTTCTGGACACAAACTCGCAAAGGCGCTTGTCGTTTCATTTCCCGTCTTGCAATCCCTCAAGCTGACGCTCGACAATACTACTTTCGCAGTCATTGCCAAATGGAAAATGCCTAATTTGCGAAACGTATCCGTCGTATCTTCCGATTTTGGCTATGCTGGCCGTGGCTTTGCCCTCTTCTTCGCCGCACATGGCAAGAAAATCCACCAACTCGAGCTTGGCCACTCTTCTTCACTCGTCGTTGAGCATCATCTGACACTCGAACCCCGTCCTGTTCAGCAGATTCCCCTTGCGGATTGGTGTCCCAACTTGAAGGAATTTATCTGTTCTGCTGACGCCGAATGGAATTGGCGAAATCCTGATTGGATTGCACCACACGTTTTACTTCCTGCTCATCCTCATTTGGAATTCATTGGCATTCGCGATATCGACAAACGTCTTCTCGATGATGCGGCGTCGTTTCCGTCTGACATCGAGGATGACGCCCCGTTCTTCCCCCTTGTGGAGCAAATCTCGTCTCTTCTATTCAACGATGCGTTCCCTTGTTTACGGTACATCCGCGATCTTAGTCGCGCTTCTCATTCAATGCGCGCAGGCCTTCGTCCCGAGACGAGGATTTTGAAATTTTGGTCCAAGATACTTGCGCGTTGTGGCGAACGGCAAGTCTGGTTTGAAGACTTTCGTGGAGTTAATATTACTTCCCGAGATCTTAAACGTGCAGGGCTTGCGGAGATGTAAAGTGTCGTTGCAGTCAGGCCTATTCTGCCATCGACTAGAATTCTCGAGATCATTTATGCATACCATTTTCTATCCAGTTTTCTACATCGCTAGTGTATATCGCCACCCCCACCCACTGTAGCCATTCACCATTCGCTATTCGCCATATGCATTTTCATCTCCGGTTCTTTCTTGTTTATCTCTGGCTCACTACGCATGCGTGGTTCCATCCCTGGAGCTGTCCTCTCCCTTTTTTTTTCTTTCTTTCTTGACATTTACTACGACGTTGAGCGTATTTACTGTCAAACAGCGGACATTATCCATACATATTGGATAACACATCGTGACTGCTAATTACAGTAAACGCTGGATCATTTGATATCCGCTAGCTCCTTCGCGACGACGCCATGGTGTGTTCGCACGGGAAGCCGTCAATCATTTCGTACTGACTATTACATCTGTCTAGGATGCGGACATTGAGCACCTCGTCCTCTCGGGCAAGCTCTTTGGCTCTGACTCGGGGTCTTCTTCACCAGAACGATCCAGTTCGCCTTCTCTCTCTTTTGAGTCCGCCGACCCGTTCGACATTGACGACGAAAAACGCGGCCGCAGTGGGACAGGCGTCGACGCCGTGCACGAGTCGATAGGCATGGGTCCCGGTAGGACTGGCGTCAAGGGGGTCATCCGAGATCAGCACGAAGCCCACTCGATGCAGGCTGCAAAGAGAGAAAAGGAGATCGATGCGCTGAGGAAGCGCATGGAGCGCGGAAATCTCGGCGGGAAAACGTTTTTGGAGGAGGAGAGGGAGAAGCGCGCGCTCGAGGAGGATGAAGATGATGATCTCTGGCGGCGCGTTCGGAGGGACGTGTTGGGCCGCCCAAAAGAGGGTCGGTTCGGGCATCTGCGGGAGATCAGCAAGGCGGGTTTCGTCGCCGCAGTCGAGCGCGAGGAGCGTGGGGTCTGGGTCGTCGTTCATCTCTACGAGTCGGTGAGCTCGGTGTTTCGTGTGCTGCTTGAGAGAGGGACTGACGAGGTGTTTTCATCTATAAAAAGTCGTTGGACAGGTGCTATGAGTTGGACGACACGTTATCCAGGCTTGCCCGGCTGTATCCTCAGACCAAGTTTCTGAGGGCTCGTGCTGCCGCTCTCGGGTTCGCATCGAAAGGGACATCACTGAGACGGTACGCGCCACCACAACGAAGCATGCCGGGTAGATTCGAAGACAAAGACGACGATCCCTATGGCGATGGGGAACAAGGCGTAAAGACGCCATATTATGATGAAGAGGAGTATGAAGAGGAGGATGTGGATACAGACATGTTACCCACGTTATTGGCATACCGTGACGGCGAACTCGTACACAACTGGGTGCGGGTTGACTGGGAGGCAGGGAAGGCTGGTGTCGAGGAGCTTCTTTCGAGGTAAGCCGTGTACGATAACAGCTTTCTTGTCGGGAGCTCATTTGTTGCTCAGGCGTCACATCATCGCCGAGGGATTCCCGTCTTTTAATGGCAACTGCGGATTGCCCTCTGACGAAGAAGACCTGGTTTGGAGTGACGAGGAGATTAAATTGTAACTGTCGGCAAGTCATACATATAGTCCTTCGCCTCTCGACGCCCGGATTTCTCACTTTTTCCTTATGGGCGCAGATTGTTGCTGATGAGGCTTTTATCAATGTAACTTAGTCCGAGTAATTTACTATCTGCCTTGATCAATCACTGTCGCTCAGCTGAATCAGGTCGGTACACGGACATTTTCATACTGACGACCTAGGCAAAGGGTGAGCGCTTTAGCTGCAAGCGTCGACCGACATTATCAGATGAGACATATTTGGGCCGTGTATGATACTTTTACTGACGCTCCTCGTTGAGCCATTCGGACGCTCTTCCGTTTCAAGTATCCATTCCGGCTTTCGCATATGCCAGCAGGATTTACTTGTGAGTCCGAGGTATAAATTCCATTCTGTCGTCGAATTTATTTGAATCCTCCCCTGGTGGACCCTCAAAAACCTGAAACAGGACTGTAATCGGCGACTCGCAGACTTGCCATATCATTCGTGCGACAGAGGTCAAACTGCACGGGTCCGTAAACAAGGTGTCCATTTAGGAGTTAAGATGGTCGAGGCAGCGTTGCGCATTTACATGTGGTCCTTACTCTGGTTAGCGTCTCTTCATCTGGTATGCCCCGTCCCAGCTTTCTCGTTGATAATCCCTCTGATAAAGTTTATTTATTTATTTTTTTGTCTGACATGTCTTCACATCGTCTAGTTTTGAAGTTGCGTCGTACATTTACTTCGACGTGCTAACCACCTACGCATACATTACTCTCGCCACGTCTAGCTTTGGAGACTGCAGCCTTTTGAGGCCCATGTCCGTTGTGCAGTCGCTCACCCGTGCGTTTCGTGCAAACCAGTGATCGCAGAGGTCGTTGATGTTTCTTCACGAGACAGCGCTTGAGTCGGTGTTCACACATTACTAAAGAAATTCCACGGTGGCTTCTATTAACGGCACTACCCAGTACTCTTCCGTGTTCTCAGCGGGTGCTTCATGTTCACTGTGACGAAAGCATTTGTTTCAGGCTCATTACGTGCAGGTTATACCGTGATCGCTGCTTCGCAGAAAGTAGCCCCGATGGCTGGCGGTTTCATTCTCTATGCAATGCACACACACCAGTTTCTTCGCCCTAATCTCATTATGTTTCGTTTACTTCTTGCTTCCACAGTGGTTCTACGTACGCGATTGAGTTTACTTCTTCACTTTTAAAACCGACCTACGTCGGTAAATGCAGTACTTGCTAGCCAATGCGTTCAGATACTCGTTGCCGAAGCTTACAGCGGTCTGCATAAGTATCCGACTTGAAAACAATACACGACAACTAATTAGGCTTCATCGCTTAGATCACATTGTCTGTCTCATCGCTCCGTCTTCGTCAATGATCAAAAAGCACTTCAAGAGCAATGAATTTATCCATTCTGACACTGCTTTCTTCCCGTTCACTGTCTCCTGAGCCGCCAGCTGGTACGACAGCAGTGACTTACGGACACAATAGCATCGATCGGGAACTTGATGACATAGTAGCCGATGTCACCGGAGATGTTATAGGAGCCCCAAAGAAAGCGAAAAAAAAGGTAGCATATATTTAATTTTCGTTTCATTACTGACCTGCTTGCGCGCTGTCTATGAAGATTCTGACTAGACGATGGCTCCTTTGAAGGCTACTTCTGAACCCAAACCTGTTATCAAAGCTACATACAACATTGCACTCCGACATCTGAACACAGCAAAGATCTCGAAAAGCAAAAGGGATCAAATGTATACTTCAGGCTCAGTGGTGATGAGCCTTTTGACGCTTGGAAGGCCCAGATTTCAGTCAAGGTCGATGAAAAACACAATTCCTCCAGCCTTCGCATTCGAAAACTATGATGTGACGTTCTCGATTCCACGGGTTTCACCACCTCTTGTGATCAGCGTTGCAGCATGAGGGGACCACAATTTGCTTCGTGGGCATATCCGTAAGGCCAAACGTTTTAAAGCCAATATGATGGTCCAAGGGAAGCCGAAACCAAAGGTTTGATGAATACGCTACACGGTATATCTACTGAATGCTTACGTGACTAGCGACATCGCGAAGATGAGAATGCTGATGATGTACTGGCAACGGGATGCTGACAACTTGAATGAGTCAGATGATGATCGTGACAAGAAAAAGAAAAAGAAGACACATCCTCCAAAAGCAACAGATACCGATGAGCGAAATGAGCCAGTGAACAGAATGCCCAGGCATTACGTGCCCGGCGGACTTTCGACAAAAAACAGGCGTGTATTAGCGGGTTTTACTTCATTGATGCAACTAATGGTTGGTCACACATTCTGACATCTCCATGTCTTGAGTGCTGGGCGTTCAGCAATGGTGCGGCCATATTGTACCGTTGACCATGCCTTGAAAAAGATTCTACAGCTCAAGGGTTCTCAAGGGTTCCATAATTGCAACTCTCCGAGTCGAAATGCCACCAAACCATCAGCTCTCTTCCGTGCTTGTAGGGCCGCGCACACTCATCTCCAAGCCAAGGCAGTCGAGTCATATGGTCCGATTCAAATGCATGCTGCCCGTGATGTAATCCTCGACCTCCTGAACGACCCTAAACATCACCAAGCTCATGCCAACCGTTACGCTGCTTCCGTCATTCTTCGTATAACATATGGAAAATCCACGCCCACGGAAACCAATGCTCCCGAGATTGTCATCATCCACAAAATGTTGAAACGCTTCCAGATGCTTATGCGTCCTGGTGCTCTGTTGGTTGAAAAGTATCCGATCTTGAAGTGTGTTCCTTTCTATACAAGCTGCATCGAGACCTGGCGCCAAGAGGAGTCGAAGCTGTTCCACGATCAATTGGATCATGTATCCCGGGAACTGTAATGACTATTTTTTGTTGCTCTATCTGTCACCTCAATCAACATTTGTGGAACACGGGTGAAGCTAGACCTTCCTTTCGAAGGATCTCCTGGAAAACCAAAACACCCACAAACTTTCGTATAAAGAAATGGCATACCTTGCTGGTTCCCTCTTTGGTGCTGGTTCCGATACTGTGCGTCACACCAAGCGGAGTTGTGAACAGCTATCTGACAGAGCAGGTAGACTGCTGTTGTGGTTATGGTCCTTGTTATGGCTGCTGCTTGTCACCCCGAGGCTCAGGATGTCGTGCAGGAAGAATTGGACAATGTTATCGGTCGTGATAGGGGTATGGATTTACGACCCACTGAATGTGGCTATCAACTGACGAGATTTACTTTCGACGACTATGATGCCCTTCCGCAGATTCAGGCATTCGTGCTTGAGTGTCTTCGCTGGAGGCCAGTTACCACTTTGAGTAGGTTGCCGACATACAGAAAATCATGACACGATTTTGACGTTGTCACACGCTTCGCGCATCATGCATCGACGGATATTCCCTATATGAGACCTTTTGTGTTTGAGTGGGAGAGCTTAGTCCATTGTAGAAGGACTTCTGTATTCCTGAAGGAGCCATTGTTTTCGGAAACCATTGGTGGGTATCCCCTCTGCAGCTTATCGTCAAAGAAATGGCTTATCATGTTGTATAGGGCCATCTCGTGATCCTGAGATCTACCCCAACCCTGAGAAGTTCGATCCCAAGAGATGAGTGAATGCGGACGAAAAAGTTCGTGATGATCTCAAGTTCCCAAGCTTCGGTTTCGGTACGCCTGTCTTCTTGATTAACCTTAAAAGTGGCGTGAAATTAAACGATGTGACTTGTGTAGGATTTGCCCTGGTCAACACATCGCCAGCAGATCGATCTTCATTAATGCGGCACCGATTTTGTGGGTTTTCCGTGTCACAGAAGATCCAAAGTCACCCATCGACGTCACCGGGTTCGTTGATGGAGTGATTGCACATCCTAAACCCTTCGATGCTTGTTTCTCACCAAGGATCGGGGACGCGGCACATCTTAAAGAGGTGATGGCGAAGTATGGCAAGGGTTTATAATAATAATTTTTTTGTTTCTGGACATCTGGTTGAATAATTCAGCAATCTATTCCTTATCAGCATGTAAAGACCATCGGAAGCGCTATCGGGAAGGTTGCTCGCCCAGCCTGTTATAATAACCAGCAACCCGGTATAGAGCGACTTGGACGTGAATGCAACATCAAGTGAACGTGATTATTACACTGTTGAGGCTGAGCCGACCTGAACAACTTTGCTTGCCCCCCCACAAATCTGCAGCCGAGACGACCGTTGTACCCGCTGAACGTTTTTTTAAACCGTCTCGCACAGGTCTCGGGTCATATCACCAATACTTACGGCCGTGGCCTTTTGGCGGGGGAAGTTGCCATCATCACAGGTGCGTTCCTCACCTTCCCATCAGCTGACAGAACCCCTCACATTGTTGCTCATCCGCCTTTGCAACCCACTGGGACAGGTGCTGGACAGGTGTCTGTGTGCTACTGCAGTCGTTCTGCGCCAAGCACGAAAAAAAAGGAAGTTGACAATGATACCAGGGCATAGGGCGGAGCGTGGCGTTGCTGTTCGCCATGGAGGGCGCCAAGGTCGTCGTCAGCGAGTGAGCATTGATATGACTAGAGCGTGCGCGCGTTTGAAAGATCGTGGGACTGACTGGTTGAAAACATCAGTATCGACGGGAAGAAGGCTACTGCCGTCGCCGAGGAAATCAAGGCAGCAGGCGGAGAAGCCATCGCTGTGGCGGGTGATGTCGGCGCCGACGATTTCCCCCAGACGATCGTGGAGGCCACCGTCAAGGGAACGGTAACCACGGAATCCCGTGCTTCGAGGGCGTAGCTGATAGGTGGCCTTCAAACACCAGGCCTTTCGGTCAAATAAGTCACATCGTTAACAACGGTATGTGACCATGACGCACGGGTGGGCTACCAACAGTGATCGGAATATACTCATGGCGATGTCGTCTAGTTCAAGTTGGTTTCACGTACGATAAGATGCTCACGCGATGCCGGACGATGCTTACGACATTATCATGAAGATCCACGTGCGTGCTCCATTCCGTCTAGTGAGAGCAGCCGCACCGTATTTCCGAATCATGGTGAAGCAACGATTGCTTATCCACCAATGATTTTCTTATTCGCGCGCGGGCTCCTTTCGCAGAATATTGCGCCAGTGAACCGGTCGATCATTAACGTTTCGTCCACCACCGATCTGTTGGGCAGGCAAACTAGGCTACTGCCAAGTCTGCAGTCATCGGGCTCACCAAAACCATCGCAAAGGAGTAGAGTCCGTTCGGGGTGCGTGCCAATACCGTTGCGTATAGGTTCATTCGCAGGAGGTATTCGTCGTCTATTTTGGTGGAGGGGTTTGGTATGATGGCGCAGAGTGGGCATACTGAATAAAACACACGTTAGGTTGACGGCTGCGAAGGAAGGGGCGACAATCGATATTGAAGGAAAGTTCGTGCGGCCGAGAGTGCCAACGGTCATTTGGATATTCCGCTCCGCAGAGGGGGTACACCAGATGAGGCTGCGGCAGGAACGCTTTTGTGAGTTTCTCACCTAGATTGGATGCGTTATTAAGACATGATGAGGTACTGAATATGCTGTGATCTCAGCCTTGCACCTCACTAGTATCATATGTGAATGCTCATACTCTCGAGGTTACAGGTGGACAGGGGATCTGAAAGCTAATGTTTAGTTCTGTGCCAGTCTTTCCACCAGGTTCTTTATCAACAATGATATGTAACTCACCAGGTGTGCCATGTGAACTATCAACAACTAATATCTTATTAAAAATGACAGCCATTTCTTCACTGTCTTATTACAAAGGATTATTGCAACAGGGCAAAGTTTTGTGAGAATCCTGTGTGGATGCTAAATACCACAAGAAGGTGAAATGGGTCTCACATCTCATGTGAATAGTGTTTTGAAAATGAAATATTTTTAAATGAACTTAATGATACCTTAATAATAATTTTGTTGTGTATACTGCTGCTTTCCTTATGTGAGTTTTGATTTTTTAACATGGTAATTTATAAAGTATAATACATAAAATCTAGTATTTCTTATGGCATTCAATATTTCAAATTTTCATTAAGTGCATTGAACTTAAACAACTTAGCATTGCTATGTTTGATTGCAACTCCTATTAGAACTCCACCCTGTTAACCTTACTATCTTAAAAACAACACAATCTTCTATTTAGCAAGAGCTATTTACTGCTGCAAGGCCAAAGATAAGGTGTGTATATTTATCATAGCTTTATAGGTGTGCTAGCAATTTATCCAATGTATTAATGTTTTCCACTTTTAATTTCATGGAAACATAAGCTAGGTGATTCAAGCTATTGATGTGTATGTATAATATCTGTCTAGATCTCAAATATGATATAGTTCTAAGATGAATGACTTCACTTTTGAATCTGTATTCTATATGGGCAATCAAACTCCTAATGTTACAGATAGACAGGGCATTAAAAGCTACTGTTTATTTTATGAATCACATGATTCTATTTATTATTCTTTGAAGATGACTTATAATTTGAGGTTTATATAGTGAAGTTCATATTTTCTTTTTGTACATATATACTCATAAAAAACATTTCTTTGTATACACTGAAAAATTCAACTATAATAGAATTCAGTTGATCTAATCATCTTTTTCTTCATCAAAATGATTTATCTCCATCTCCTTATCAGCTTCATCATCCATCTGTGTACTTTCTTCTTCTAGTCCACCTATTTTTGGAGATACATTTGGTGACATAGAGATAGTCTTCTCAAGAATATAGTGTAGGCAACCTAAAATAGCTGACAAATCACCAGCAAGTATACTAAATGGACTACTCTTCTGCAAAACCCCTTCATGAGTGATATTCACAAAAACATACTCAAGACCATCAGTGGCAACACCATAAACAGAAGAGTTACCTTTTCCTTGCTTGATATGTGATTGATGAAGGAACCCAAGGTAAACTACAAGTTGACCCAAAACAGATCCAAGAATTCCTTCAGCTTTGGCTTCAACACAGAAAAGGAGCACATGGAAAAGACAATTTGGTTTGTTTCCTTTAGCAGATCTGAAGGCAATTCCAACACTATGATCAACATGACCACTAATAGTGATGTCCTCATTGATAATCTTGTGAGTGAAAGACACTTTATGATGTACTTTCACATTTTTCCAAGCATGTGGCTGCTGATCACTTTGAATATTTTTTCATTTATAATTTATCAAATAAAAGATACAAGTGACTTACCAGCTGTGCCAAACAATGGCATAGAATGAGATCAACAGCAACTCTACAAGCAGCTTCACTTGATCGATCATAGATCTCAGTATAGTTATCAAGGAGCTTTGCTAATACATAAGATAATTGTCAATACAGTATACAATAGGCTTTAAACAAACTTACTAAAATATTTTGTTGGTGAAATTGCTTCTACTTCAGGCAATTTCCCAATCTCCCACAGATATTGACCAGCATCACAGAAACAAGAGCTGTAGATTAAATTGAAGCTCTGAACAGCTTCATCTAGGGTGAAGCTCTTGGCTTGTCTGCATTCTCCAGGAAATGCTACAGATTCCAAC
>JBBPKB010000962.1:0-10042 GCA_038089035.1 Boletellus dicymbophilus
AAAACAAAAAAGTCTTTGTTCCAGAACCTTTACGCATAGAACTACTTAATATTTGTCATGACTCTCCATTGACAATCTACATCCCTACTACTACTATTAAGCAAGATGATGATGACCTCTATAGGAATGAAGAACCAGAATTTGACAAGGATGCTTGGGTGAATGTTACAGGTGAACACACATTCACTTCTTTCTAGTTATTCTTGTAAAATCAGGTGACTTTATCCATACAAAGGGGGTAATGTCACAATTTCTCCTTTTCCCCTTTTCTCTTCATCTCACCTTGTTGCTTTACTTCTCCCTTGAACTAGTCTTGATGATGTTATCAACATTAGTCATGATCCATTCCAACCTGGATCTTTCCTGTATTTGTGCTTATCCATCTTAATTATGTGACAGTCTATTTCAACATGGACTTCCCATTTTCCTTTCTTGTAATTTACATATTGTATGATTTCTTTGCCCAATAGGCTCTTTTCTTTCACTTGTATGATATTCCCTCTTCCTTATCCATACATTGGTCTGTGTACAGATATGCAACTATTTAAACCCTCGATAGCTCTACCTGTACCTTAAGCTAGATCTACTCAAGAATCAGTCCTACTTTCCTCTTGAAAATGCTTAGGAGCTCACATCATCAAACCTTCACCTCAGTTTCACTCAGATAACTGACCTAAATCCTTCTTTGAAGGTAGACTCTTTGGCTGTTGTATCATTGAGCTGATACTCTGCTTTTTTTCTTTTGGGTCTATGTTTGTTCCTACCTGGACCAAGTGTAACAGCAGAAGAACTCTGGAACCATTCCATGTGACATGGTTGCCATTTGACTTGATGGAGCAAAACCTGCTTAAACTATATACATTTCCATCTGTTGTGGTAGTTTAGAACACTGGATTCTCAATGGAGCATAACCTCCTTAAACTATTGGACCACTGCTTTGTTCATTGTGGCTTATCTCAATCCCAATGAGGCAGTATCCCCTATATAACTGCTCAACACTCTGCTTGATCCTCTGCAGATGTTTCTTGATTTGACCCTGGGAGCAGCACCTCCTTAAACTGCAGATTGCTTCTTGATTCTTGTGGAAGCTCTCATTTTGACCTATGGAGCAGAATCTCCTTAAACTACCTGATGCTCTACTCTGTCCCCTACAGATGCTTCTGACATGATCCCAAAGAGTGACATCTCTATAAACTGTTTGATGTGCTGCTGTACTTGACACAGCTATTATGATAAAAGCCAACTTGGTGGAGCTGCATCTCCAAACATGCAACTAGATTGACCTAGTCCCCTTGGCCATCCCCAAAGCCCCCAGATGTTGTTGTAATGAGGCATTGAATCCCCTGGACCTTGCTTATCACAGATGGATCCTTGTAAGTCATACCAAATCCTTGGAGCCTGCTTGCCACAGATGAATCCTTGGACCCCTTCCTGAAACTGCTTCTCTTGATGTCACAGTTAGAACATTGAAACCAAACCCACTCTGATCTCTGCAGAAGAATGAGATTGGACCACTTTTGCTCATCATGGCCCTTGTTGATAATTGATCCCCTCACTCTTATGACCCTCACACTGGAATTTGGGCATTCTTGACTTGCACTGAACATGTTTGATCTCCTCATCTGAATTGAAGGCTGACCCTTTGCCTGATTTAGACCACCTTCCTGGTCTTCTAATCTGATCTTATCTTGACTTTCTTCATCTTGTGCTGATACTGTGTTCTCCCTTCAATTGCCATCTCTGATCATCACCTTGATGATTATGGCCTGACTACTTCTCTGATCACCACCTTCCATCCACCTGCTATATCTTCTCTTCCTGCAATGCCCCCACATTATGATCTGATGAACCTCTCATGATGGCTTTTTTTGTCCCACAGATGATTGGACTGAAGATTGGGACTCTGACCCTTCCTTGATGGAAGTCACAGCATGGCTAAAGCATGATTGCTTGCAGTCCAGACTTACCCTGACTAATGCTGATGCTTTTTGATTAGCTGATATGACAAGCCTTGTTTTTTGCCCTTTTTAGATAAAAAGGTGCTTCCCTGATGAACATCAACAACCTTGGTTGATATGATGATTATGGGTTTCTGCTCTTCTCCTAAATAAAAAGATACTGATGAATGCCAATACCCACTGATTCAGCTAATATGATGATCCTGGGTTTGTCCTTTCCACAGATAAAAAGGCACCAACTCAACCCTGGCTACTTCTCTGAAAAGTTAGCTGCTTTCTCACCATTCTTGTTGGAATGACAAAGATTTCTATGGTTGTCCTGATTGGATCTTCTGATTGAAGATTGGTGTTGCAAGCCAAGTCACTTTTCTTATCACAGATCTCCCACTCTGACAATGCAATTTAATTCTGGTGTAGCAGACCAGATATCTGCAAACTGCTTCAGACCTTGTACTTGGTCCTCTGATCCAGAAATGTCTTGATGATGATCTGACCATTGTTGTTGACTTCAATGCCTCTTGATGCAACTGATCTATTCTAGACCTCCACCACTCCCTGGATATGATGGGAGCCTTTTTCAATCCTTGCCTGGACATGTGATAAACTGTCTATGATCCCTGATGTCACCCTCTGTGATGAATATCTGGACATGCTGTAAACTGTCTATGATTCTTAATGTATCACTGAATGTGATGTATGCTTGGATGTGTGATGAACTGTCCATGATCTCCAATGACTCTCATGATGAGTTTGACTGACCCCTGATTTGTACTGTCATTGCATCTAGAAGGAAGTACTTGATCCTGAAACATGTTCACTGACCTTACAAACATTGATGATGTTATGACCTCAGGCATGAAACCCTTAGTACCATACTGGCTGGACAATCTTACAGCTCCCACTATAGCTGGTGAGGTAAAGAGTAAAGATGTGACTGACAAAGTGTAGTGTGACTGACAAAGTGTAGCATGACTGATTAGGCCAATTGTGACTGACACAATGTAGCATGACTGACAAGTAGAAAAGTGTAGCTTTATTTCCCTAATACCTTGTAGCTCAAGTCTCACAACTGAATACCAACAAAAATACAAGTGGATTAGGCTAAGGTATATGGTACATGCGAACCCCTATTTATACTATAAGGAGTATATGCATGGACCAAGCTGTACATATTCCTATGATCTAAATAAGGTGTTGACTATCAAGTGAGCCTAAGATAATAGAAGGTTGTGATGGGGATGTTGTACAGGTTTAGATAAGGAGAAAATAGAAGAGAAGTGTACAGGAAAGGTAAATAAGGGTATGTATTTGGAGATAAGAGGGTTTTAACCTAGGATCATTAGGATCTATGATCCAATAAGTATTCCAAGGGTAATGACTACAACTATAATGTACCATTTTATATAAGCATAGTACTGGTGTTGTAACAGATGATTGATTCCCCTGACTACTTTAATGTAGCTTGATCCTCTTTCTGGACATGACAATGAAATCCTACTCTTTGAATTGGTCCCTTGATCCTGAAATGACATTCTACCTCTTATATGATATGTTCTCTTCCTAGCTGGCTTAGTTTTTCAACACTTTGAACATGATCTCTAATAAATGGAACTTGTCACCACTGACACACTGATAACCTGATGCCACTATCTCCTCAGACCTGGACTTATCATCTAGACTCTCTCTTGATATGACCCTGATAAATGACAATGTTTCCCATATCCTTGGGAATAACTACCTTGATGTGCTGTTGTGCCACCTTCAACCTCCTCCTTTCTTTTGATCTTGATGGATTAATGGTCCTGGTAGACCATGATGCTATGAAGGGGGTAATTTCACACTTTTACCTATGAAAACCACTGACCTTGATGATACACTCCATCTTTTCATGAGAAGAATGATCCTAGACTCTGCCTTTTGACAAGGCAATTCCTGATTGCACCCCACTAAACACCTCAGCTGAGGAACTGATGAAACTCCTTCCCTTTTTGATGATCCTTTCCTAGAGTTTGATGATGAAATGGAATGTATGAACTATAAGGTTGAAACACACCTTCAGATCCTCTTTGAATCTTGCCTTGCTTCCTGGCTAATGATATCTCCCACAATGAATCCTCATGACATTAACTGCTTTCTTTCCAATACCAAATTATCACCATCCTTTCCCATGAAATGGTACCAGACCTGAACCCTGATTTCCCAATGAGGTTGACCCACATGTTCCTTATCTCCATGATCATCTTCCTCTCAGAGAAAAAAGATGCTTTTGATCAGAATCCTCCAATATCTCTAGATCTTGTTGATGACAAGAATGATTTCAGATATGACAAGTCTCTTGACCTCACAAGGTACCTCATGACCCATGGAACTTGAATTTGATAAGGATACACCTTGAGGATTATAAAAGTCTCAATCCTAGACTTCATCTCCATCCTCCTACAAAATTCACCCAGAATACACTCACACTACCTTCCTCACTTGAAATGGCCATCAACCTTTCCACCAACCTCATCTTATCTTATGAATTTGTTCCCCCTTGACTTACTCTAGATTCATATCAACCCTCTGCATCTCCTGAAATGCTCAAAACTCTTGCCTTTCTCTTCATGAATGACTATGTCACCACCTACCTTGATACTATGATCACCTCTGAATCCTTGATTTATCACCTCATTCATTCTTTTCAAGATCATTACTTCTTGCCTTGTACTATCCATGATCTAGATGATCAATGATCCCTCTCTCCAATCCTCATACATTCTCTCTTGAGAACCCTGGCTCACTAGCATACCACCCTCCTCCTTGCCCTTGACCAGTTAGGCATGGCCTCTTTGACTGACAACTTAGAAGGATTATTTCAACAAGCTCAGAAATTCCTAGAATCTGAAAGGTCTGACTCATCATCTTCCCATCAACTCTGGCACACTTTCTCTTCTCAGTTAACATGTGGATCTCCTCATAACAAAGAAGTTTACTTCTCCACTCCACTCTCTCTAGGACATTCTTTGCACCATCAGGCTTGTTTCCATTGCCATTGACTTGGACACATCCTTACTTCCTATTGGCTCTTTCATTGCCCCACTTGCCACAGAAATACTCCTGGACACCCTCCTTATTGCTGCCATGCCTTGAGAGACCTCCACTACTAAACCTGGGCTTCCTCACCCTCTTCTTCCTTTGAATCCCCTGAATAAACCTCATTTCCAGATTCTATCATGACTGAAACCATCACTCCCAATAACTCAGACAAAGAGAATTCTCCTCTTCCAATTCCCTCAGATAGCCCTTCCCTGATGCTTTAAAGGACTTTTGTGTAAATTCAGATGACTTTACCCATACAAAGGGGGTAATGTTACAATTTTCCTCTTTTCTTCCCTTTCCTCAAAGGACTATACTTTACAGTGAGCAACAAAACTGTTGCAATGCCTAACCTCAATCTGGTGTATGAAGTGCACTGCAATAACATGTGAGAATTTTGCTTAGTGTCACTCTTAGCTAAAAATCATCCCTCTATATCATATGATTAAAATCACAGGCTCATGAGATATATTCCAATTAATCAAGGGTACTCATTGCAACAGTTTTGTTGCTGATATCAAGGGTATCATAAATTAGTATGAAGTGTATCCTCCTTTGGCCCAAATCACCTCCTGAATCTTTCTGGGCATACTCTGGATCAACTCCTGACAGTACTCTATTCCAATCTTCTCCCACTCTATCTGAATGTGCTCTCAAAGTTCCAATATCCCCTTGGATGTTCAGGATAATCTGCTAGCCTTCTCTTGAGAAGAAACCACAAATGTTCTATAGGATTGAGGTCTGGAGACTGAGCAGGCCACACCATGACCTCAAAACCATGGCCTGAAAACCAATCTTTGGCCTTCTTGCTAGTGTACTTGGGGTCATTATCCTGCTGGAAAATGATATCCTCTGGAGATTTGCCATAATATTGTAGGGTTCCTTGAAGCTCATCATCCAAAATCTGTACATAGAGGTTAGCATCCATCCTACCATCAATCTTGCAAGCCATTCCCACTCCTTTCCAAGTCATACAACCCCACATCATCAAAGAACCTCCTTCAAACTTCACTGTTCCTTCCACAAGCCTATCACTAAGGCTCTCCCCTGCCTTTTTCCACACCCATTTCCTACCATCTGACCCAATGTGATTAATTTTGGTCTCATCTGACCAAATAACTCACTTCCAATCCTCTACAGTCCAATGCTGATGACTCTCAACAAAGTCTAATCTGGCCTGCCTATAACACCTGGAAAGGAGAGGCCATTTTTGCTTGACTACAGTCTTCATTCCTGCTTGTTTGAGATAGTGTCACACAGTATGGGAGGAGATGGAATGGTTCATGATATCAGAGAGTGTATGGCTAACTTGGACAACATTTTCAGTCTTTCCAGTCCCAATCAGATGAATAGCATGTTACATATCAGTGGGAGTAATGAGAGATGGATGTCCACTAGTGGCTTTGGGAAGGTTGGGAAGGTATTTGGATCGGATTCTACTGATGGTAGAGTGGTTGAGGCCAGTAGCACCAGAAATCTGGCCTGTTACACTTGGTCCAGGTAGGAACAAATGTAGACTCGAAAGAAAGAGCAAGTATCAGCTCAATGGTACAATGGCCAAAGAGACTACCTTCAGAGAAGGATTTATATCAGTAAGTCTGAGTGAAGCAGAGGCAAAGGTTTGATGATGCCAGCTCCTAAGCATTTTGAGGATGGAATGAATTCAAGTCTTGAGTAGATCTAGCTTAAGGTACAAGCTGGACTATTGAGGGTTTAAATAATCATATGAAATGTGCACAGACCAAGTATGGAATCAGAAGGGAAGATATTGTATGAATAATAGGAGAAAGCTCATTGTGGGATCAAAAGGGAAAATAAAAGAATGATCCATGTTGGAATAGATTGTGACTAATGTTGATGACATGGTTGTCATGTCAGAAATGATACAAGGGAAAAGGTAAGAGAAGTGAAGGTTCAAGGGCAAAGAAAAAGGGAAATTGTAACATTACCCCCTCTGTATGGGTAAAGTCACTGGAGTTTACAATATTAGAAAGAGGTGAAGAAGTGTTCACCAGTAATGTTAGCCCAAGCTGTTTCATCAAAGTCTGGCTCCTCATTCTAGTATAGGTCTCCATTGTCCTCAGAGTTGTCAGTAACAGGAATCCAGATAGTCAAACTGAAGTTGGAGGAAGCTGGGGTTTCAGTTGAGTTAGTAATAGAGGATTCACTGGAGAGGGTGGAAGTGAATGTGATGTCAGCCACATCAGACCTAGGGGACTGTGGTTCTGAAGGTGGGGAGTTGGCATCTGGACCAAAGGTGTAGGGCCAATGGAGATGGGAATCAGGGATAGCATTCCAGCCTGTGGAGATACTTGGAGGAGGATGGTATGAGGAGGAGGAGGCGAGTCAAGAGTTATGGTGAGATGAACACAAGGATGAGGAGGAGGAGATATATGGAGACTGGCAGTGCCAATGGTATGGGCACTGGTATTGAGGGTGTGCAGGAGCAAGTCAGTGGCAGAAGGGACAACAATAAGACATACAGCAAGTAAGGATATGCCCAAGCTGTCAGCAATGGTAACATGCCTGTGAATATTGAGGATAGGATAGGGAAAGCAGATGAGTTCCTTGGTAGCAGTTTTCCATGTCTACAAGAGCTTTTTTTTCTTCTGTTCTGACAGGGGAGGAAGATGCAGAAGGAGTGTGGAGTGGTGGAGGAGAAGTTGTTGGAGATTCAGGAGGTATGGGAGAATGAGAAGGTGGGCAAGAGAGTGGTTTGTCATTGGCTGTTGGCAAGGGGGCTTCTTTGATCATAGGAGTATTCAGCTGTATCAGTTGCCTAGCAGCCTCTTCAGTGATATTTATTCCTCCAAGTTGTTCCATGGCATGAATAAGGGTGCCCCATTGTCCAGCAAGGGCAAAAGTGAGCATTGCATGAGCAACACCAGAGGAGTCAGATTCAAGGGGGAGGGAAAAGGCCTACATGGCAAGGTTGTTGTTCCAGAGGGAGCAGATCAAATAATGAAGGGGTGAAGTGGGCATGATGAGTGAGTCAAGGATAAGAGTGGCAAGGAGGTCTAGGAAGGTGGTGGCCATAGAGTCTAAGAGGAGGAAGTTTTTGGAGGGGGTGTACAGTTTGGAGGTGGCAGTGGGTTCATTGTAATCATAGGAGGGAGCTAGAGTGGGAGGGATAGATATTGCCAGCAATAAAAGTGGCATGGAGGTGGGCTTCTTGAATGAGGTGGAGAGAGGATGAAGGGGTAAAGACCTTCAGTCATGTCTTTTTGTAGTCTTTGAGGGCATCCCTCACATTATTCAAATTCTGTTCAGGTTCCCAGGAGTTGTCAGACATGGGATATTCCTTCCATTTGATTAAAAAATCATAGTGTCTTGGAGTTCTGCAATATTGTAACACCTATTCTACTTGATACTGTTCTTCACCTTCTATAAGGTCTGGAGGTGGAGCTGGGAAGTTTGGGCCATGTGCATCATTTTCACAATAAGGAGATAAAAGGAAAGCATGGAATGTGTTATGGATCTTCCATGTCTTCAGAAAGCAGAGTTTGTACATGATAGGGGATAGAATGTCAGTGATTGTAAAAGGTCCTTCTCATTTCAGCATAAACTTAGGATTTGGAAGAGAATGTTTCAGATTTTTGGCTTCTAGCCACACTTTATTGCCTTTAGTGAATGGAATGAAGGACTTTGTAGAGTGTGCCTTCATGACCTGTCTAGCAAGTTTGTGAGCCACCAGAGCTTATTTTTGTACTGCAGAAAGAGTTCTAAGCCATTCTTCAACTGCCAGGAGATTTGTCTCAGAGATGAGTGTGGGAAGAGTATGGGGTTCATATCCATACATGAGGTAAAATGGCAATTGGTTCATGACAGAGTGGAGGCAGTGATTGTGAGTGAATTTGGCATGAGAGATCATATCTGCTCGTAAGGTAGGGTTTGATCCACAGAAGATCCATAGGTAGGTTTTGACTTCTTGGTTCACATGTTCCATTTCTCCATCTGACTGTGGGTGATGGGTGGTAGAGAGTGAAAGGTCATAGTGTAGTAGCTTAGCAAGTTCTTTGGTGAATGCTAAAGTGAACTGCAAACCTTGGTTGGAGATAATCTTGTCATAAAGTCCAAATCTGGTATAAAGCTTTTTAAAGAAAAAAAGGGCAATGCCTACTGAATCTATTGTTTTCTTCATAGGGCAAATAATTACCCCCTTTATTAGGCCATGGTCTACCATGACCAAAAGAGTGTCAAAATTATGAGAGAGGGGTAGGTTGGTGATAAGATCACAGGAGATCTGTTGAAAGGGATGCAAGGTGGAGGAGGGGATAGGAAGGAGCAGCAGAGAGGGAGGGTATGTGTTTACTTTGTTTTGTTGGCAAATGGTGCATCCTTCAACATAACATTTGACAAAGGAGGCTAGTCCAGGCCACCAGAATTCCACACATACAAGTTGGTGAGTCTTCAAATTGTTATGACCTCAGGTGTGAGACCCTTAGTACCACACTGGCTGGACAATCTTACAGCTCCCACTATAGCTGGCGAGATAAAGAATAAAAGATGTGACTGACAAAGTGTAGTGTGACTGACTTGGTCAATCATGACTGACACAATGTAGCATGACTGACAAGTAGGAAAGTGTAGCTTTATTTCCCTAATACCTTGCAGCTCAAGTCTTGCAACTGAATGCCAACAAAGATACAAGTGGATTAGGCTAAGGTAGATGGTACATGTGAACCCCTATTTATATTCTAAGGAGTGTATGCACGGACCAAGCTGTACATATTCCTATGATCTAAATAAGGTGTTGACTACCAAGTGAGTCCAGGATAATACAGGAATGCGATGGGGTTATTGTAGAGGTTTAGATAAGGAGGAAATAGAAGAGAAGTGTACAGGAAAAGTAAATAAGAGTATGTATTTGGAGATAAGAGGGTTTTAACCTAGGATCATTATGATCTATGATCCAATAACTGTTCCAAGGGTAATGACTACAGCTATAATGTACCATTTTATATAAGTATAGTATTGGTGTTGTAACACTACCCCCCCCTCTAAGG
>JBBPKB010000963.1:0-10041 GCA_038089035.1 Boletellus dicymbophilus
TAGGGTTGCACATCCATGAATGAATTTACTGTGCCAACGTTTGAGTGAGAACGATGGACGAGTAAAACTTTTGATGACTGACCTGAACTTCGGAACAGCTTCCACTAAATGGGATTGGACTAGGTCAGCCACCCACTTGGGGGGTTCTTGACCGAGCTGCGTTTGCAGCTTGACTTCTAGGACGCCATATTTAAATAGCTCCTTGTCTTCGGGGGACACCTGGTCAAATGGATAATCGATGCCAATGTCAGTGCGCCGCCAGTTCTCCCCGGAGCGTACACGCTCATCCCAGTTGTCTTCTCTGACCATAGTGAGCTCAGTATCAAGAGAAATCCGGACACGAGCATCGCCTGGCAACTGAAACGCAGTTCGATTGTAGAATGTGCGCATGACTGGGGACATGTCATCAACAGTGTGAAAAAAAAAAGATACACCTGAGTGTGCCTCACCAGGAACAAGCTTGCGAGTCACGATGCGATATTGCACTTCGCTGGCGAGCTGAATCATCTGATCGACTTCGCTTTGACTTTTCTTGCCACTATCAGCCAAAGCTTGCATCTCGGCATCCATGGTATACTCTCCCCGCAAGAAGGCGTTCACTAAGTGCTCCTTGATCGGAAAACGAGCCTTGACCGATTTCTCTCCAGTCCAATCCTCTCTGTGAGTCTTACGTTCGACGAAAATCTAACAAGTATGATTATATTGATACAAATATGGTTTTGTTTTTCAAGTTCGCGACTTACGGTTTTGACGTCGGTATCGCCGTACCACCGCAGGCGGATCGCTTCGGCGCCTTCGGTCTTTTCAAGCCGGCCAAGGTAGAGGTCCAGTTCTTCATTGTCAAAGTAAATGGACGTGATTGCTATGCAAATTCATGAGAATAAGATGAGGTGAAAGGGGCTCGACAATCTACCTGCATCTTTTAGTTCAAATTCTTTCTCCGCGTTGAACACTGCAAACCAAGGACAAGATTATGTTTTGCAAAGCTGTAATCGTAAACACAGGACAAACCGAGAACAGGGAGGTGTTTCAAAATGGCTAGCTTGAGCGGAACAAGGTTGTCTGGGTGCACCTGACAAGACGTGAGCTCGACGTTCAAAGATTAGTAGGAACCCGTTCACCCAGTACTTTGTTGTCTGTCGAACGAACGCACTTTGACTGCCACCCGCGCTAGAATCTCCCACCACTGGGTGACCGCGCGTGCGAACGAGGTTATACAGCTTCGAAAGTTTCACGATCAGGGCATCCCAATTGTACTTGTAAAAGGGTCGTTCTTCCAAATAATCTTGAACGAACGTAGGTTTGAGCGGTAAGTTCGTTTGTTTCTGGGAACAACGGTTAGCATGTTAGTGCGTAATAAGTCCAATGGAGGCGCTGACGTCGTGTTTCTAAAAATTCGATTAGAAACAAGAGGGGTGGGTACGAGTGGACGGTGGCGCGAACCTTTAAGATCTTGAGAAAGCCGGTGATATTGAGTTTGGTGTACAGGGCAAGGTCATGGACATCGGCGACGAGCGTCGCGACTTCGACTTCCAAACCATGGAAAAGGTCTTCGAGTTCGTCGTAACTTCCTTCGAGGTCGCCTTCGTCGTCCGAGCCTTCATCAGGGCCATAATCAGAGGCACGGTGATGAAGAGACTCGGGATCAGAGGTAATGATTGGGGAAGGTTCGGACGAAGGCTGCGAGTCCGACTGAGCGACAAGACGTTTCATATCATGCTCGGCATCCCGAATGCGGTGAGAAAGCTCTGAGGTCTATTGGGACATTCAGGATATGAGCGATGGTCGGCCGATGGAATGACGCCAGGGGAAGATATCACCTTCTGCTTCTGGAAATCATGGACTTTATCGAGCTCTTTTTTAAGCATGGCGGTGAACTCGCGTTCATCGTTGTTATTCCAATTGTGGCTTGTGGTGCGAGCCTATAAGCGAGTTAACCAGGGAAGCCTTGGACGAGCGAAAGGGCCGAAACCTTGAGCTCTCGCTTGAGAAGGTTATAGTCGATATAGAACGGCTTCCATTCGTCGTAGAGACTCGCCTAGAAAACAGGGTGCCATATTCCACAAGAAGATACTGGCGGACAACGAGAGACATACCGATATCTTCCTACCAAACTTCATGATGGGAGCAAGAGAAAAAGAGAGGGTAGCTGAGAAGATGCCAGGTCGGTTGCGTTGATACCCCGGCTACTCCTGCCAGCCGTGGGAATTTCGCGACATGATCTGGCCGTCGAACAAAGTGCAGCAGGCTTGCGCTGATCGTCTGTCCCGCTGTTGATCGTCCTCGTCTCATGCAGCCATTCTGGCCGGCATTTGGGTCATGTATCCGGATATGAACTTGCCATGTGTTGGCTATATGACTTGACACCTTGAGACAGCATGACGTACAGTATCTCCGTGTGGCAGTGTCTACCCTTCGGACCTCCACCAGAATGTCGCGCGCAAAGATCCTCTTGCTGGGCACGAGAAGGTCCTTCTGAGCCGTGTTCTCTCGCGCGATCGCTGAAAATGGTCTGCGTAGGAGCGGAAAGACGTCCATCCTGCAGGTTCTGCTCAAGAACTTGCCCTCGAAGCAGACGTTCTACCTCGAGCCTACTATGCGCGTCACCAAGTACCCTTTCGAGTAAGTCCCCCCCCTTTGCCGTGGTCTGACGCGCCTCTCACAGACATGCTTCGGCAAGCACACTCATCCCGCTTGAGATGTGGGACTGCCCCGGAAACGTCACTGTCAATACCCTAGGGGCTTCCCTCTCCGAGTTTGCGACCATCGTGTTCGTGATCGATATCCGAGTAGGCGCACTGCCATCTCATCGAGAACACCAGGCTCACCGTCTGCACAGGATCTTTACCAGCAACCCATAGTCAAGCTCGTCGAGTTCATCGTCGCCGCGTGCCAGGCCAACCCGAACATCAACCTCGAGGTCTTTGTACACAAAGCAGAGAAACTACAAGAGGACGACAAAATAGGTAGGATTCTCCATTCAGCCCCGAGTTAACTAACTCAGTGACATCGAGACAGAAAACTTTCGTCAGATCCACGAGCGCGTCATGGATAGACTCGCGGACGAATCGCCCGAATACGAACAAGTTCCTCTGAATTTCCACCTGACGTCTGTCTACGACTACTCCCTTCAAGAGGCCTTTTCTCGCGTCATCCACAAACTCATCGACTCTCTACCCTATCTCGAAAATCTACTCGACGTCTTTTGCGCTGTAAGTTCCGTCTTCTCGCTTGCATATCGTCGTTTTCTCAGGCGTTCTCTATCAAAGAACACTTCATCACCAAAGGCATTTCTATTCGACACGACAAGCAAACTCTATGTCGCTACCGACGCATCGCCCGTCGATCAAGCAACACACAATCTCTGCTGTGACTACCTCCAAATGCTCAACTCGTTCAGACCACTGTACAAGTGCGATCAAATCACCGTCGGTCCAATCCCTGAACTGACCCCCCCCTGATAATTGTGCTGTGTTTCAGGTCCGACACACCATCGCCAACCTCTTCCTCTCTGCCCGACGCCCCGCCTCTGGAAGATCCTTCCAGATCGAGCCCTACAAAAGCCCCGTCTTACCCGTCCGCGTCGACGTCTCTGTCGCCCTCCCAACCGATCACGCTCACCTACCACCTCGTCACGCCTCACTTGGCTCTTGTCGCCTCGCTTCCCACTCCCGTGTTCGAGATGAGAAGGGGCCTCGTAGAATGGAACGTCATATGGTTCAGAGAAGGCGTACGAGAGATCTGGGAGGTCGAGAAGGAGCGGAGTGACGGAGAGCTGATCGGATCATCATGATCATGGTTGCACGGCGGATGTTATCCCCCTTTTTGTTGTGGAAATGTCCCCAAGAGAATGGCGGCCCGTGTCTGACGGAAGCCAATCCAGTTGAATGCAAATGGTTGCAACTCGGGGGAAGATTTACTCGAGGATCATGCCAGTACGCCATCACAACCCCCGGGCAAAGTGTCATATATTGCGATCTAATCCACAATAATTTGTATGCCAATCAGCGAGCTGAGCGAACTAGAAAAAGACTGCTTGCATCAGCCGGGAGTCGAACCCGGAGCTAGGCCATGGGAAGACCCAATGTTACCGCTACACCACTAATGCTCAATCATCTATTAGCTGTAGAGTCTCTGTTACGCTTAATCTCATCGGTCTCGCGGGAAATATTGTGCGATTTATCCTCATCCATTCCCGACTCTGTTTCAGGGTGATATTATGAGCCTTCTGTACTATCAATGAACCCCAAATCCGCACGCAACCAACTGCACAATTACCTCCTTAGCACACAATCCTACCTATTTCTATCCAGAGACACCTAGGGCATCTAGAGCAGTGTATATTTTAATACATACAACGTAAAGAATGTGCTGTGGAAAGCACAGGACGCAGAAATGGGAGTGTCGAGCAGTCAAAAAAAAAAACACGATTTCCCGTGTATTCCGAGCCAGATCCGAAACCGATCTAGTGCACGGAATGTAACGGTTGGTTCCAGGCAAGCCCTACAGGTCTATTTGGGAATTTCTGAGAATTGTCAGAGCGTTGGTACACGATTGCGGTGTGATGCTATTCGACGATGACAGTTCTAAATTAGTGTGACAAAACCTACAGGTATCAGGGGGTGTCACGGCCATGCTGGCTCTGCTTCAGGCTTTCGGCACGCTAATTACACACGGGAGGGATATCAAGAATTTCAACTCACTTACATATAGTACATTTAAAATTTAAAATCTCATTCTGAAAACTAAATTCAGGATTTAAATCTTAAATCGTCTCAAATTTGATTTTGTTGTCATTTAAATTCCAAATTTAATTTTCAGAGTGAAATTTAAAATTTAAAACGTGGGCTTCAAGGGGGCAACCCCGTAAGCCGTGGGACTTTGGCCCAAAATCACTCGCAGTTAGACTTTGAAGCGGAGTACAGTATGTATGTCGGTTTTTCCATAACGCGACTTCCATGCCGTGCGTGTTGACTCCGCGCGACGAAATCGTGCATTTAGGGGTTGGATTTCGACCTTCATCGTATTCATTCCATTCTAGCCACTTTCAAAAACTTTCATTTTTCGTTCCCGTGCTTACACCAAGCTGATCGAGGAGGGTTTAGGCTTAGATACTCTGGTAGGTACGGAGAAACAAAAATGTGTAGTTGTGTTGTTATTCAAGAAATAGCTGAGTTCATTACAGCAGAACATTCAAACAAGACATTAGAACCTCGATAAGCAGTGATTTGAAAGCATGGGTGAGGGCTAGGAAGTTTGGGTTTCTTAGAGTTATCCAAAGGGTATACCAAAAGGCAAGAGAGATCATGATTGTGTTAAGGGTATACGTGCTTTGCTTTCAGCGAGCGTTCGCGGAACACACATGTACGCATTAGTGGTGTAGCGGTAACATTGGGTCTTCCCATGGCCTAGCTCCGGGTTCGACTCCCGGCTGATGCACTTTTCTTTTTCTTAAACATCCAATTTCGAGAGGTTTAGACGATGATCACCGCGGCTGTTCCGCATGGAAAGTCTTTCTTGGCATCAGATATCACCATCAAATTACATTCTCCACAAACATCGATTACCAAACGCTCCAACGAATAGCAATTCGCACATAAGTACACCCATACCTGGGGCCATAAAACGTGTCCGTCGAGTGAAACAAAAGTCTAAATGGTATGCGATTTTTAAAAAAAAATATCGCATCTCCCCATTAATCGTCTTCGTCGCCCTTGGGTTCAAGGTACCTAAATGCGCATGCGACAAACGGATAGATCCACGACAGTGCGAGATAATCATCGAGACATCGGTGTCGTGGAACGAAATGGAGAGTATCCGGTAGGAGTGGAACAACGTACAAGTCCAATTAGATACAAAGAAGGAATCAAAGAACGGGACTACAAATAGGGCAGTTGGGAGAGGATGTTAACAGGTGGGAATAGTAAGGTTCTTGAAGTTTTTGCTGGAAAAAAAAGGTAATTAACAAACGCGGTAATTAGGCGTTACCGAGTCTCTTACTTCTTATCAAACAAACCCCAGTAACCCTATCGAAATAACGTTAGCTGTTGTTACGAATTGACCAAGAAAAAAAAGCAATTACTTCGACACCACCATATTCTACGCCCTGGATAATCACGTGAGCACTCTCACACAGTCGAACTTCAAGCCGTTGTCACATACCTGCCATACCATATCCATGTACTACAATATAATAAGCCAAGTGTAGGAACAGAAACGAAACAAAACTCACCTCGAAGAAGAAGTATTCCGTGCCGTTTGCAGTCGCTACACAATGAGATTAGTGACGTTCCAAGTGTCGTCTTGGGAATAATGCGTGCCTTGGCAAATGAACGTATCAATGAAGTACTAAAAACACTTCAGCATGTCAACAAAACATTAACATCATCGGACGCACCTGCAAGTTAGCGACAGAGGCGTCCGATGGACCATCGTTTGGATTGTAGTTGAATGTCGACGTATTCTAACCAAGTTAATGTTCAGTGACGTGTGAAGGCATACTCAAAAGGCGGTATACCGTTGGCCAACCAGTCTCGGCAATGTACATGTAAGGGTTGTTTGGGAGCAATGAAGCAGCAGCAACATTCGTGCCCTCAAAAAACTCATAAACCCATCCAGCAGCGTCCTGGATACTCTGGTTGGCAAACCAAGCGTGAACATTGGACATGCCATAATTCACGGCTTCCAGCACTTGCGTGTTGAAGTAGCTGCCAGCATCAGCGTTGCCAACCGGAATATTTTGCAAACCCATCGAGTCCAGCATTTGCCGCGTGTCGTTGATATATCCAATAAGCACTTCAGCAGCTAAAAAGAAACATGAAGTGAATCTCAAAACAGCTACATGAAAGGAATCTACCTGCGTTTCCGGCCGGACCATTGGGGTCAGTCTGACCCGCAGCAGTGATAGCACTATTTGGTAGAAATAAATGGCACGGGTGCTTGAGCAAACGACGAGACATACTCGAGGATGAATTCATTTCCAACAGTTATACCATTGACGTTTGCAGCACCAAACTGCTGGAGCGCGGTTTGAATTTCGCCTTGTTGACGATAATAGGCAGTTCCATTGTCGTTCAAAGCTGGGTAGTTTCCGAGCCATACACTCATGTTGACCTTGGTGGCTTGGATGGCAGCCAAAACGAGGGACGATTGGTTGCAGTCTGCACCGTAGATGCGAATGTTGGTCGTGAGTTGAGACATGAGCTTGGAAAGCGTAAGTGGAATGCAGGAAAGGATATACAATGTCGAGTACCTGTATATCCTCAATGACACTATCTGTAGCCACTTAGCAAGCGTAGTAGCGAAGCGAGACAAAAACTCACCGAGGGTTGCTCCGCAATTGGGCAGTTGGGACCCGTTGGGTGCGTATGCGATGCCCCAGAACGATTGCTTGAGAGCAGAGTTCTTGGGGAAGTTGCTCGGGTCACTGGGGTTCGTGCCAGCGGGCACGCTGCTGCTGCTCGATGAGGAATCGTTGTTGTTCTTTTTCGTAAGGACGACACCGAGGGTGACACCGACGGCGATGAGGATGGCAAGTAACAACACGGAGCCGATGACCTGTGGAGGAGGGGCGCCCATGTAAGTCCGGGTCAAGTGGAGGCGAGTAAGGACTGACGATGAACTTGGACCGTTTATTGGATCGTTGGGTCTTCTCGAGCCAGTCGCTGTTGCGAGGCACCTCTAGGTTCTCATATGGGTTTGCGGGCGACATGTAGGGAGCTTCGGCAGTCCCAGCGGGCTGCGAGTTTCTAAAGTTTGGGTTGGAGAGGTTTGCTGACGAGTGGAAAGGAGCGTGTGTGCCGGGCTGGCCCTAGGGAGTGGTGAATAGGCTTGTATGACAAGATGGTGGTTGAAAAGAGAGAATGCCAACAAGAGTGTTTTATATGCTAAATATATATATATATTCGCCATGGTTGACAAGGGCGATGCTTACAGGGTCATCGTAGTAGTCCTGCATCTCGGGCGTGGAAGCCATTGCAGGATTGTCGCGGTAGGAAGAGACCTCGCGCATCATGTAGTCGTTGCGCTGCATTTTTCAAGGGGACAACGTGAAGGGCGAATGGGAGGAAACAAGCGTCGGTGATCACACGGCCATAACAATAATATGTAACAAGTGGAGCGCTAAACGAGGGCAGTTATTTTTGACACATCCGAAAATAGCGTGCGTGCGCACTCTTCATTCATATTACAAAAGTTATGTACCAGTAACCAGCGAGTGTGTGGATTTGGTGCGCCGCAGCCAGGACGGACACGGTTTATACAGTGCGCAGCTTGTTCTCATAAGGCGATCAACAGCGGGATCCGGCGTGACTGCCATCGCAACGGGTGACAGAAGACACAAGAGGCGATACAAAAACAACCTGCGACGCCTGTTCTGAAGATCAGGCATCACACCACGCGAGACCTCTCGTCCTGATGGTACTGCTCCAGTCGTTGCTTGCTTGTTTGATCCTGTCTGTCTGTCTCTCCCTTCCTGGGCGAGTCCTGCTGCTAAGTGCTCATATTCACACCTGGGGTGAGTCCGTCTGGGAGCGGTGTATGTGGCCTGTGCTTCTTTAGCAGCCTTAGCCGGTGTCTTTCATCGTCGGCACCATTCCGCTGGGAAGGAAGGGTACGACTGCGATTAAGGGAGGACGATCTTGGAATGTTCGAGTTGGAGGGAGGCCACTCGGCAACGGGAGAGAGGGGTACCGAACGCTGAGGTGTCTGTGAATGAACGGGGGAATCTATAACGTGAGGCCCAGACCCATTCGGCAATAGACGCGATGGCAGTGTTCAAAAACAGAAAAAGAGGCGGGGTTTAGCGACGGGGAAGGGTGAGGCGCCCTGGCGCAGAGGAGGGTAACCCACCAAGAGGCTCGTGTGTTGTGCGTCGCCGCATGATGCGTCGCTTGTCCTTGCCGACGAGCTTCCAGCCATTCGAAGATGACGGTTCGTCGTCAGAGGTCAAAAGGACAAGATCGGGATCATCCGAGTCATGAGGAGGGTGAGGAGCAGAGCGGGGTGGTGATTTCCAGGAGGAAGAGGGATCTGGGCGTGGAGGGGGAGGTATGTCGAGCAAAAAGGAATCCTGTTGGTCGATAAGAAACTCGAGGACCCTTTGGCTGAGCTGATGCTCGCCCGGGGAAAGCTCGTGATGGGGATGGGAGATGATGCCAGGACGAAAGATGACGGCAAGATCTGGAAGAGAACGGTGAGGGGGAGAAGGTACGGAGAGACGCAAAGACGGACTGGCAGGGGTCATTAGGTTCTTGTCAGATTTGCGAGCAAAGACAGACAAGAGGTCGAGGACATAGAGAAGGAGGTACCGATTCGCCCGGGGCATGTGGGAGATCAAGTGCCTGTAGGTGGCAACAACGTTGTCATGGCTGAAGGGCTGCTTTGCTGATAGGGGAGTGAGGGGAGAGGAGAGGAAGACAGGGAACGGACACTGACCGAGGACGTCCCGGAACTTTGGGCGAGATGAGAAACGGAGAGCGAGGAAGAGGAGAGAGAGACTCACGTCGTGATACATGCCGTGGGGGATTACAGGTTCCTGACGGGAGGAGGGACAGGGGAAGAGGAGAGTATGTAAGAAAGACGGGCGGAGCTTACAGGCATCTGGGTGAGATAGCGCCGAAAGACGCTGGCGACGTCGTGGGTGGTGTAGTGTTCGTTTTTCCAGTCAAGAGACTTTCCGTACTAGGGAGGGTGTGAGCTGAGGACGAAGAGAAGAGAGAGGGCGCACGCACGCGGGGGGGCGCCTCGAATGCCGCCTGGAGGTCGCGCATGCGCTTTGCGGAGCCATTTACGCGGAAAGTGCCTTCGATCTCGGTAGCTGTTGGGGGATGAGGGAGGGGTGTGGTACGGAGGGCGGGGATCGCACCGTTTTCCTTGAGATAGAGGCCGCTGGGAGGAGTGAGCGGGACTGGCGCGGAGAGGGGGCAGGGACGGACCACTTTGCGACGACGACGGGGATGTAGCCCCAGACGTAGAGATCGCCGTTTGCGTTTGCAGTGGATATCTGCACGCTGGCGCGTCGGAGGGAGTCCTTGAGAGGCC
>JBBPKB010000964.1:0-10039 GCA_038089035.1 Boletellus dicymbophilus
CACCTATCATTTTTCTGTCTGTCTGTCTATTCTTTTGTAACACCCATACCATTCTGATGTTTCATATTCTTTACTCTGATGTTTCACATTCTATACTCTGACTTCTCCTCCATATATAAATCTTGTAACTCTCTGTCATATTTACTCAGTTCAAATATCGACTAAACTTCCCTTGACTCTCTCTCTCTCTCTCTCTGAGTTGTTGACTGACACCCCTCCAACCCTCAACTTGTTGAGTAGTCATTTAGGACTTTACCTATGACCTCTGACCCTCTGAAATTTGGGACCCCAGATCCCTTGCAAGGGTGCACCACATACAGTGAAGCCAAGTCCCATCTGCCCCCAATGTCCAGAGTTTTATTGGAACTACTTTGAGAATCCTAGTTTGACCTTAGTTCGACAGGACTAAAAACTCTGGACAATCTCCCTCACAAAGTTCCAGTATGATCAGACTGTTCTTGAACACACAAGAATGAAAAATGCATCTCTAGTACAAACTCCAATGGTATACAACTCCGCTATTCTGGAGATGGTCATTGATGGTAAACAAGTCTCTTACCTTACTATCATTGGCACCTTCATGTACCTGATAATGGGAACTCATCTAGACTTAGCATTTGTAGTGGAAGCTCTTAGCCATTTCAGCTCTGCATCCAAAAGGTGCTATTGGGAAGCTGCAAATGTGTTCTCTGGTATCTTCTTGCAACTCCAGACATGGAACTCTGATTTAGTGGAAATAACATCTCCATGGACTGGGACTTCATGGCTACTCTAATGCAAGCTGTTGCGAAATATTGACAATTCCCACTGTATCTTCAGTTTTCTGTTTCTCAATAATCAAGGAGCCATCTCCTGGTCTAGAAAACAGCAAAGTATGGTTGTGCTTTCAACCACAGAATTGAAGTACATTGGACTAAGTCTCACTAGGCAACACCTTGCTTGATTTTAGAGTTTCTTCTCAGAGATACAGCTGGGAATACAAAAAGTCAACCAGTTTAATCAATGAATTTTCCTAATGTCACATTACATCAGTTAGTGGTAAAAACTACATTTCTGTATTACTTAGGGTATGTATAAGAGGTCCATACAAGCACATTTCATCTATCCTTCAATATGACCTATTTTCCCTATACAAAAACAATGCTAAAATATGAAAATATATGCAATCATCTCTGTTTTTGGAGCTGTGATTGAATCTGTAAAGAATGTGACAATCAGAGCTGTCTGAGATGGTCGAAAAATACAGGGTGAACTCAGCTGCTTGGCTATCAATGACCATTGGTAATCAATAATCAGTGGTCAAGGGCAAATAATATGGCAGGACTGTGAAATTAACAGTAGTCCTTACCTTCTATTTCCAAGTTCCTCATGCTTGTGAACTTAATCCAATAGAAATAGTATATATTTTTTCTACTTGTATCCAATTGTTCTCTAACTTACAGTGCTTGCTTTCTAGTACTGGGGGTGGTCAAAGTACCATTACTTTGAAGCATCAAAACCAAACCTTGCAGCAGCCTAGCAAGTGGCAGTGGAAGTATTAAATTTACATCCAGTTAATATCATTCATCATTTCATAAACCAATATTTCTGCTTCATATCAATTGGGATTGAATGGTAGAGTTGCTGAGTGGATATTGCAGAAGCAGAAACAGCACCAATCTGTTTTACAGCAGGTGATGATGGTGATTGAGGCCACACTCACCTGACCTTGTGATCCAATATCCCTGTAAAGTTTCAAAAATTTTGGCCAAAATTTTGATGCACTTAAAACCTTGTGGGAAATTTTCTGAATGATGGTTGTTGAGCTCCATTTAGCAGTCCAAGTCTTAGTATGCCATCAGTTTTCTCTGAAATTTTCTCTGTTCTATATAAAATTGATAGACTTTTTGTTATGATTTCCTTTTTCCTCCCCTTTTCTTCAAGGACTACCCTTCATCCTAGACTTTTCCTTTCTCTTCTAGGACTACACTTTATACTTCATCCTCTCCTCCAATATAGATGACTTTTGCACAATGATCTCTTCCATGGAGCCATCCAGATTTCTTCCTTATCTTCTCTTCAAAGGACTACACTTCATTTCACTGCACTTTGTCCTTTCTTAGATGGTTCCCCTACAATTACTGTTCTCACTGTCATCATGATTACCCTTCAGTCTGTCCCAACACAGACTTCTTCCTTTATTCTTCCTGATCCTGTTTAGTCTTTGTTGATTACACAGTCATCTGTTCCAATATAGACTCCTTTACCATTTTGATCTCACTTATTCACTCTGATTAGGTGATCATCTGGTCAATCATGGATCTTCTTCATCTTTCTGATCAGTACACATTCTTGCTTACTTGATCATCCATTCAATCATGGACTCCCTTTTCTTTCTTTGGACTTTCTGACATCATATGATTCTTCTTTGGTCTATCACCTTTCCCCCTCTTCTTGTATGTTGTCCTCTTCCCTTTCTTGATCTTGGTCCATGTGTGACCTCCCTTGAGTATATAGATCCTAGAGTAGCATTGCTTGTACCCTAAGCTAGATCTACTCTCATGATATCCAATCTACACTCTGGAATACTCTTGATCTTTGAGTGTATGATCAAGAACCTTCCTCTCAAGGCTTAGCCTCTTGATTCAACACTTCCCCAAAAGGTCCCTCTGGGTTACCAACACATGATGACTTGAGGCTCAACTGTTGACCTCTCACCCCTTCACCTCAACCACCTTAGGCAACACAACCAATCCAAATTCTTCTTTGAAGGTAGTCCCTTTGACTGAATGTTCATTGAACTGATGAAGGTTCTCACCCTTGAGAGTCTATGCTCATCCCTACCCAGACCAAGTGTAACATTTTTCATACCTTCAACTATAGAATATCTACAAAAGGAGCTAACTACACTCCACTGTCCCATACTAGGATCTCCAATTCTGTACTCAGACCAAATGCATCCAATAAAAATACCATTTCATCCAAGATGACCTTGGTGGTAAAGAAAAGGCAGTTATCCAATATGTTCTTACCAGAGATATGATATTCTGACCAAATCACTGACCAAGGAATAGTATTGGGAGTTTGTTAGAGCTATGGGACTTCAAATGAGCTTAACAAACATTTCTACAAACCTTTAAATTTTTGTAAATAAAGACCAAGAAAATGCATAAAATGCTAGTATCCAATATTAAGCTATTCAATCCAAATAAGTATACAAGATACCATGCAAAACATTTACTTACATATTTGGTGATCCATAACAAAATCTAAAATGAGCTTCACTTTTTTTGCAATTTTTCCAGCAGTAAAATAGTGGTTACAAAGACCATCAAAGTCTTTGGATACTTGATTAGACTTTCCAGATTCTTGGTATTTTTTCAATGCCATGTAAAATGAATCATTGTAATTGTTTTGGGTAAGAGTAAAGGAATATTGAAGCAACAACATAAGATCTATCCAAAAACATATTATTACAAATCAATCAATTTTTATAACATACCAATTCCTTCATGAAGTATTTTTTTCCAGTCACTTCCTACTTGTGTCTTAGATTGAGATATTAGTTCAAAGTAAGACAAAAAATAGTAAATACACCTGCCATGAATGAAATTGGTAAATCTTCCATCAATACCTATTGTAAACAGGTATTAGATCATTTAAAAATTGAAATTTAAAATAAAAATAACATACTCTGTCTGGTTCCTTCACATAAGTGATCTAAATAAGTTTAGTTACATGTGATGCATTTGATGATGAAAATTTACAGTCTACTTAATTTTTAGTAGAAAATACTAAAGATAATAAAAACCTTACATTCTAAAAACATTAAAATAGATGAAAAATTATAAATTGAATAAATAAACCTACATCCTGAATATCATTACACAATGTGATTTAATCAGATAAGTCATATCAACCAACAGAAAACATATAAGCAAAAGAAAATAATGTTTTAACACTTACAATCTAAAATGATAAATAAGCAAAATTTATAGTTCCAAGTACATAATCAAACCACTTACTGGCTATGAATGCAGGAGCAGCAAGGACTATAGTCATCAGCAATGTTCCCCATCAGACTACTTACTAGCTGTGAATACAGAAGCAGCAAGGACCAAGGTCATCAACAACATTCTTCATCTGATCCAATATCAGACCACTTACATCCTACAAATGTAGGAGTAGTAGTCACTAGTGACATTCTCATTCCAGTCAAACATCAAACCACTTACTGGCTATGAATATAGGAACAGCAAGGACCAGGGTCACCAATAACATTCTCATTCCAATCCCACATCAAACCACTTACAAACTATGAATGTAGGAGTACCAAGGATTAGTGTCATTAGCAACATTTTCATTCCAATCACACATCAAACCACTTACTTCCTATGAATGCAAGAGTAGTAAGGAGCAGGGTCATCAGCAATGTTCTCATTCCAATCCCACATCAGACCACCTACTAGCTATGAATTCAGAAGTAGCAAGGAGTGGAATCATCAGCAACATTCTCAATCCAATCCCATATCAGACCACTTACTCCCTAAGATTGCAAGAGCAACAATGACCAGAGTCATCAGCAACATTATAACTCACATCCTATATCAGACCACTTACACCCTATGAATGCAGGAGCAACAAGAACCAGGGTCATCAGCAACATTCTCATTCCAATCCCACATCAGTCCACTTACAAACTACATATGAATATAGGAACAGCAAGAAGTAAGGACATAAGCAACATTCTCATTTCAATCTCACATTAGAACACTTACTTCCTATGAATACATAAGCAGCAAGGAGCAGGTTCATCAACAACATTCTCACTCCAATCCTACATTAAACTACTTACTCCCTATTGATGCAGGAGGAGAAAGGATCAGGATTATCAGTAATATTACAATTTCAATCCCACACCAGACCACTTACAAACTATGAATGCAGGAGCAGCAAGGACCAGAGTCATCACCAATATTCCTACTCCAATCCTGTATCAGACCACTTACTTTCTATTAATGCAAGAGTAGCAAAAAACAGGGTCATTAATAGCATTCTTATTCCAATCCTACATCAAACCACTTACAAACTATGAATGCAAGAGCAGCAGGGGTCAGGATCATCAGCAACATTCTCATTCCAATCTCACATCAAACCACTTACAAACTATGAATACAGGTGCAACAAAGAGCAGGGTCATCAGCAACATTCTCATTCCAATCCTACATTAGACCACCTACTCGCTATGGATGCAAGAGCAGCAATGACCAGGGTCATCAGTAACATTCTCATTCCACTCCCACATCAGACCACTTACACCCTATGAATACAAGAGCAGGAAGGAGCAAGGTCATTAGCAACATTCTCACTCCAATCTCATATCAGACAACTTACTCCCTATGAATGCAGGAGCAGGAAGGACCAGGGTCATCAGTAATGTTCTCATTTCAATACTACATTAGACTACTTACTCCCTATTGATGCAAGAGCAACAAGAAGCAGGGTCATCAGTAACATTCTCATTCTAATCCTATATCAGACTACTCACTCGCTGTAAATACAAGAGCAGCAGCAAGGAGCAGGGTCATCAGTAACATTCTTATTCCAACCCTGCATTAGACCACTTACAAACTATTAATGCAAGAGCAGCAAAGACCAAGGTCACCAGCAACATTCACATTTCAATTCCACATTAGACCACTTACAAACTATGAATGTAGGAGCAGCAAGAAGCATGGTCATCAGACCATTCTCACTCCAATCTCACATCAAACCACTTACACCCTATGAATACAAGAGCAGCAAGGAGCAGAGTTATCAGCAACATTCCCATTCCAATCCCATATCAGACCACTTACACCCTATGAATGCAGGAGCACCAAGGACCAGGGTCATCAGCAACATTCTCATTCTAATCCTACATCAAACCACTTACACCCTATGAATGTAGGAGCAGCAAGGACCAGGTCACCAGCAACATTCTCATTTCAATTCCACATCAGACTACTTACACCCTATGGGTACAGGAGCAGCCAAGACCAGGGTCATCAGCAACATTATAATTCTAATCCCACATCAGACTACTCACTTTCTATGAATGCAAGAGCAGCAATGAGCTGAATGATCAGCAACCAATCCTGCATCAAAAGACTTACCCCCTATAAATACAGCCAGGATCATCAGTAACATTCTTATTCCATCCTCACATTAAACCACTTACAAACTATTAATACAGAAGCAGCAAGGACCAGGGTCATCAGCAATAGTCTCAATCCAATCCCACATCAAACCACTTACACCCTATGAATGGATAATCAATGAGGAGCAGGGTTATCAGTAACATTCTCATTCCAATCCTACATCAGACAACTTACACCCTATGAATTCAGAGGCAGCAAGGACCAGAATCATCCAACATTATAATTTCAACACACATCAAAGCACTTACTTGCTATGAATACAAGAACAGCAAAGACCCAGGTCATTAGTAACATTCTCATTCCAATCCCACATCAGACCACTTACTTGCTACAAATACAAGAACAGCAAGGACCAGGGTCATCAGCAATATTTTTATTCCAATTCTATATCAGACCACTCACAAACTATGAATGCAAGAGCAGCAAGGATCAAGGTCATCAACAATATCCTCATTCAAATCCCACACCAAACCACTTACTTGCTATGAATGCAGGAGCAGCAAGGAGCAGGGTCATCAGCAACATTCTAATTTTAACACCAGATTAGACCTCTTACTTCCTTAGAATATTAGTATATCAAGAATCAAGAATCAGTGTAATGAGTGATCTTCTGATTCTAATCTTAGCTTAAATTGACATACCTTTTGTAATAGCTTATATGAATGATTATGTTCTTGAAAATCTAGATTATATCACTTACAAACTAAATAGAATTTCAAATTATAATTCATGTGAATTATTTAGTTGCTTTTATATGGTAATTTCAATTTCAATTTATTTTTATACCTTTGCATTATGTAAATTATAATTAATTGATTTTTGTTGTTATAAATGCTGACATTACCTTCTGTATAAATTCATTTAATGCCTGTCAAAGCTTATGAACTTTAAAGAGCTTACATTTGTATGTGGAAACCAACTTGCTATTGCCTCTTGTAGTGTACTGGATATGTGTTCTTTGTCCTTCCAATAAATGGCATGGTCAATTCTTGGAACCAACACACTTAATAGTTTCCAGATATTAACATATATCTTTTGTTATACAACTTTTACTCACTATTTGGAGGCATACTCTATACACAGCATAATGTTTTTCTCTTGTGCTGATACTAATAATAGCTGCAATGATTCATTGTTCAATACAGCAACAGTTTCCTGTAGTAATTTTTTGCATCCTTCATCAGATTTGTCCATTCCTATAATATTGTTTAGCACATCATAATAAAACAAAGGGAATTTAATAACATACCTTCCAGTTGTACTGATGATACTGGGGGAAACTTTTTCTTAACCAGATCACCCCATATGTTCCTATTTTTGAATATCTTTTCTGTATTCTCCTTCATTCTCCTTTGCTGCTCTTCAAGAGGTTGTAGAAAATACTCTGGTTCAAATACTTGTGTGAAGAGTGCATCCCATTTGGTGAACAACACCACAACAGGTACTGGTACTCAAAGAAATCAGTGTATGCAAAATCCACAAGAGAAAGTGATTGCCTCTTCCTGTGTCACATTCACCAAAAAACCTCTCTTCTGCTACAGTGATGGCACGATTAAATTGGTCCATTGGAATGCAATACCTACCATTGTTTGAGCTATACTCAGCCCAACCATCAAGCACACTCACCAAATGGCATGAATCTGGTCCTTGAGGACAGCTGTACTTGTATGCTCTACAATAAACTGTTTCACTTTTTCAAATTCATTTTCTTCTCCAGCTTCAAATCCTGCAGAGTCATGGAAAATGAATCTTTTGTTGCTTTTGAAAACTATTTGGTGATTGATGTTGTGAATTCCACGCTTAAAGTAACAGGAAGGGTTGTGAAATATCATTGACATACTGGTTGAAATACTCACCTCTCTTGATCCTTCAATCTCAAGATCAACCTAAGTGTAAACAACTTAAATCAGAGTGAAATGACTTCCACTTAGTGAATGATACCTTCTTCCCTTCACCATCATAGATCTCTGGATTGTCAACTGAATTGCAGATTTTCTGGAGAATGGTAGTCTTGCCAGCATTTGCCCTGCCTATTATGAGAACCCTGAAACATCCAAACTTCTCCATGAGATCTGGGTCAACATCATGCATGAACTTGGAAATATCTGCCCCTCGAGCTTTTGGAACTGTTGATGAAAGGGTATATGTGTAAGAAAAAACCAGTTTCACTCACCTGGCAGCACACCAGATTCTCCAATATGTGCCTCAACAGCAAGATCCACACTCTTGTCTTCAGTCTCAGGAATGGCTGGATCTAGATTTAAATTCAGCTTTATGTTGGAAACAGCTAGTATTAGTGGCCCGAAACCTTTATTAGTTCCAAACAGCACTGAAGATGAGATACTGTCTGTCCCAATTCTGTCTTGTGTTTCAAGAGTGGTCGAACCAACACATCCGGTCTGCAGAGCGGCCCAGGCACCCGAGTCACTGAATTTGGTAGTCAGATGCGAGTTTAGAATGTTCAATGATCCATCAGTACTCAGTTTCCGCCGAAGGCAACACCCTGCCGGTCCAACTTGAAGTTACGTCCTGTATTTCTTGGGCGGTGGAATCTGCGGAATCGATCTGGAGAGCAGCACTCGAGTCACTAAAGATCGTGCTACGGTTGAGAATGTTCAATCCCTCAGCTGGCGTTGGAAGCGAGACCCCGCCGTCCCGTATCTCGAGAGCAGTAATTGAACCCATGGAGTCTGTCTGAAGGACAGCGGCACTCGTGTCGCTCAAATTGATCGCACCACTCAGTTGCAAGATGGGAACGCTAGATTCCTCGGCTGACGGCCGCCAGAGAATGAGTTCAATATATCAGCCCTGCGTCCTAAAGAGTGGTTAAATGAAGACCTTTAAATCCGGTCTGGAGAACGACATTTGGGTTGCTGGTAGTTGGTTCTTGAAGTCCGGGTCGCGGGTTGGCCCCGTCGGTGGGGATATCGGTTGCACCTTCGATTAGCGCTTCAGACGAACTTAAACAGATACGAGATCCGATTCGCCTGATCTGCTTCTTGATGTAAGATTTCATCGTAAAGTGTGTGGGGAATAACAGTTGATATGCGTAATGCACTAGTGGCTTGAGTAAATTCGAGGTGGTGGAATCTAAGCTGTCACAGCACGTGACTTCCTGGTGGCACCGCTTGGCTCTTTTCGGTCCCGACGTCAATCGTCTCGCCGGGTAGCCTCGCCGCACTTTTCGCATTCGTTCCCGCTCGTTCACCAGATTCCACATGCGCGGAAACAGGTGCGCCGCCACACCTCGCGCCCACTCCTTTCTCTCTACATGTCCACTAGATACCATACGTGCGAGAACAAGGGCGCCACCGTGCCCTCTCCATTTATTTTCTGCACGTCCACTGATCACCACACTTGCAGGAGCTTGGGCGCCACTGACTGGCTCACGCCCTCTCCATTCATTTCCCGCACGTCCACTGAACACCACACACGCGGGAACACGGGCGCTACTGACTAACGCCCTCTCCATTTATTCTCCGTTCGTCCACTGAACACCACACGTGCGGGAACATTAGCGCCCTGACTGGCTCAAGCCCACCATTTTATCCCCGTGCGTCCCCTGATCACCATACGCGCGGGCATGAGCGCCGCCCATTTGGTCTACCCAATATGGGCGTTACCCGGCTTGCGCCCTTTTTCTAGTATAGGCGCCACCGGCACATGCCCCCCTAATTTACTCAACTGCGGGCGCAAACCCTTCTACTAAACCTGGGCGTACTTGGCGTATTCCAATTTGGCTTAGCATAATGCGTCGGCACCTCCCCCTTCTGCGGGGGAGCTCACTGCATGCGTCGCCGCGTCGCAGGTGCCTTCCATTTGGGCACGCGGTTCACCCCGGCGCAGCCGTGCTTCGGGCC
>JBBPKB010000965.1:0-10032 GCA_038089035.1 Boletellus dicymbophilus
TGGCTTGTCGATGCGCGTGACAGAAGCACCGTTGTGAGCGAGGACGAGGCCCGCGAAGGGCGCAGGTGCGAGACCTGCAAACTTGATTTCGAAAACATATTAACCTGAGCCGTGACTGGTCTGATCGGCTGACGCACCTCGACCACCTTGAGACCGTTCAACGCCATCCGTCAAGTCGTCGAACGAAGAAATGGAGAAGAGAAAGAGGAACAAAACTTAGGGCGGCAAAAAGCTTTTGAGGTATGTTTCAGCATGAAAGCCGAATGGAACGGAGAAGGCGACGCTGCCCTGCGTACTTGCATGTGCCAGCATGACATTGTCCGCTGTGTCTAAGACCAGTGCCTGGGTAAACCATGGTCCGGCCTACACTAGCACTCTCCGCTGCCGAGTACTGCTGGGTCATCCTTGCCAACCAGCATCCTCACAACGAACCCATCGCGCTGCTACTGTATCCACGTCTAGCTCATTGGTGTGACCCTCTCTGAGCGCAATGCCATCATGGGCCCACTGAGTCCTAAAGCAAGCGATATGTACTGTAATGGCGGAGTCTATTCGTGTCTTGTCTCGTTTGACAAATTTCTTGAGTCTGTGAAAACCACAATTTGAGTTGGATGAAACCTCACTGACGCGACTTTTGGCTTGTAGAACTGTTTATCAAACTATCATAACAATCCCAAGTTTTGATCTCGAAGAAGACTCCCCGAGTGCATACACCACGGAAAATCTCATTTTGCTCTGAAAAGATTTAAACGTTAGCCGACTCTGCTCGATCGCAGGAGTACAGTACCACTTGGTTGTTCCACTTTTGATATGCGACACATCCAAAACACATGTTTAGCCGTGCGCTCGCTGTGGTGCCAGCACGGTGGATATATCATCAAGACAAGGTGCAAACATAAGTAATTGGGCTCTTGATCTCAATTGTTTCAGGTCTATCACAGCAGCGACTGCTACACCCACACCATCCAGCTCATTAATATTTCTCGCAAGTTAACCATATCTGTCTAGCCGGGTCAGCAGCAGGACGTTGTTGGGGTAGCCTCGCAGTCCGATCCGAGCAGCGCAGATACCTTCATGATCCTCGTAGGTGCCTCTTTAGGAGTTCATCCTCCACAACTTGACCCTGTTCAGCACATGCGAGCTATACCCAGGTGAAGATAGCGATCCGATAGTAGGAGCAAGTGATGTGGATGTGGGTGGTATGTAAAGGCATTCCGAAAATTGACACCGAGCCGTCTGCTAAGTTGGGTATGACCCTGCATACAGTGACGTGTCATCAATGCATTGATCGCCAAGGGTGGCTACAGTGCTTCGCCCACCTGAACCACAGTGGTTGTCCTTCGGATGCCAATGTGCGGCGCAACCTGCATACCTTGTTTGCCCCGGATCATGGTCCAACGCAGACGACCACCTAACACGTCATTAGAATGTCGCTGCGTATGTATTTCATAGTGTATCTGAGGTACTCCTGGCAGACGGTCGACGTTTACACCTGTGCATGTATTACTGTCAGATGTAGAGCATACTTGGTGAATATAGGCAATTACTAATGTCACTTGAAGTGGTTCTTAAATGAGAGCGCTGAGATCGCTCCGGAATATCAGCACTAATATGCTCTCCAAAGTGCCCATTTCCGAGCTCCCTCTACCGCCTCCTTCGCAGATCTTGACCAAATGCCTCACCCCAGACCCGAACGAACCGTCCCCGTCCGTCTTCATCCATGACGTGCTCCAGAAGCGACCCAGCATCCAACGCCGTGCACGTCTCTTACCCGCCAATGCCCACTTTGCCTACGTTTCCCCGATGCCCCTCGAATTTCCCTACGAAGTACCTCCCATCTCGCCCACCGAGTCCGTGGACGACAAGGCAGCCCACATCGAGAACTGGCTCAAGACGCACGAAGCGATCCTCCCTGCCGAAACTGCAACGAGTGTCAAGCAAAGCGGCGCCGACGGCACCACAAATGGGCTCGGCAAGTTCGTCTCTCGAGCGCGCGACCAGAAACGGGTGCTCATCGGCCTGTCGGAAACGTGTCTTCGGGACTGCTTGCCGCACCTGGACGTTGGGGATGCCTTTGACGTGCTTGGGCGGCCGGCCCTGGTCCCGGTGAGTTTGGAGAAGGGCGAGGAGCCGTCGACTGTCGATGAGAGCGAATCCCCCGCAGTGTCCGTTCGTCAGGAGCTCGTCGACGTGTTGAGCGGGCATGCGGCCCTCATGTCTGCAGATGATATCAATGGTGGGGGCTATGCACCGTGGTCCCTCCGGTACAGCGGACATCAGTTCGGTACTTGGGCGGGTCAGCTCGGGGACGGACGTGCAATTTCGATTCGTTGCGTGTTCTCTCTTTTTGCTTTGAAGTTACTGCGTTGACTTGCTTCGGGGCGCAGTCTCCACCCCGCATCCGTCCGAGGAGGGCGTGACGTACGAATTACAGCTCAAGGGGGCTGGCCGCACCCCGTTTTCGAGGACGGCAGATGGGCTAGCCGTACTCCGTTCGTCCATTCGGGAGTACCTCTGTTCCGAAGGTAGGCATGTTTGCTCCTTGTTCCTGCCCATCCCCTGCTTTCGCGATTCGCGCTCACGCTATGTGAACGTCTGTCAAGCTATGCACGCGCTGTCGATACCTACTACCCGGTCGTTGGGTCTGGTACACCTTCCCGAGCTAACAGTCCTGCGCGAGAGACGAGAGACCGCGAGCGTGTGTACGCGCGTCGCCGAGAGCTTCATCCGAATCGGCAATTTCGAAGCGCTGTCTCCTCCTGCAAAGATTTTTTTCTTTGGCGGCGGGCAGCAAGACGCCGATTACGACGCGCTGCGCATATTGGGGGAGTGGGTCGTCAAGAGAGTGTTGAAGCTCGAGTCGGTGGACGTCGATGCTGGTGATGCGTGGGGCAAAGCATTAGTGTTCGAGGTGGCTCGGAGGAACGCGCGGATGGTTGCGGCATGGCAAGTGTATGGGTTCATGCATGGTGTTATCAATACAGACAAGTGAGTCCTTTGGAGCTCGTATGCGTTTGTACTAACGTTGTATCAGCGTGTCCATCATGGGACTTACGATCGACTATGGTAGGTATTCCCATGGAATGATCGTGTCGTCGTCGTATATCTCACATACAGGACCATATGCATTCATGGACGTCTTTGACCCTTATCATATATGCAATCACAGCGACGGTGAAGGACGGTACGCATATATGGTGAGATAGCCGACTCCTCGGCTTCAGTAGTTTGATCTATCTTCGATTGAATTTCTAGAACCAACCGAATATGATGTACGTTTCTCTCAGATGTACGGACCGCCTTTGAACGTTCACAGCGTGTATGCTTGTCGTACCCTGCTCAACGCACTCGCACCCCTCATCGGCGCTGAAATATCCCAAGGAAACAAGGCCGTCAAGGAGGGTTGGGCCGCCGATGTTTCATCCGACACGCTCGACTCGTGGCGTACCACCGCTCTCGAACAGACTCAATCCGAGATGGAACGCATCCTTCAAGAGACCTGCGCCGTCGAGTACAACCTCCTCTTCCGCAAACGCCTCGGACTTCGACTCAAGGTCGCCAACGACCAATCGGAAATCTTTCAGCCACTCCTGGACATGATGCAGGATCAACGGCTGGATTTTCACGGGACGTTCAGAAGGTTGTCGCGTTTCCGACGAGGGGCGGTGGGAGACAAGGGTGTCGAGAAGACGAGCGAACTGGATGCGTTTATCGGCATTCTGCTCCAAGGGACTCCAGAGCCGGACTGTTTGGACGAAGTGCGGGCGAGGGGGGAGTGGGTTCGGTGGCTCGAAAAGTACGCTGAGCGGATCGATCTGGATGCTTCGGAGTGGGAGGAAGTGTCCGAGCACGACTATGACACCGCACGGGAGAGGGCTCTCAGGGCTGCGAACCCGCGTTTCGTGCTGCGACAGTGGCTTCTCGAGGAGGTCATCAAGAAGGTGGAGACAGATCCTACCTCTGGGAAACGTGTGCTGGCAAAGGTGTTGAAAGTACGTGCGCGAATGTTGTCTTGCCGGTGCTGCTGACCTTAATGCTTGAACACAGATGGCTTGCTCCCCGTTCGAGCCTTGGGGTGCCGAAGACGATAATACGGCGCCCGACGACACGCTTGATCCGGAGATCAAGGAAGAGAGGCGGTATTGCGGTATGGGAGAGAAGCGGTTGTTGGGCTTTCAATGTAGCTGTTCGAGTTGAGTATAGAATCATGAATTTCCAATCCCAAGTAGTTCGTCGTATGCACGTATGCGTTTCTCAGATATCAACTGTTGTACGGACTTTTATCAAGACCCGCGTTCAACTTAAACGTCATTGGCATCACCGTCAGATTTCCTGAAAGAGAGTAGGTGCCCAGTCCAGAGTTTCTGGAGTACAAACGTTCGTTCCACTGGCTGTGGACAAACACACGAACCAGTACAAATCGAGCGCGCTATATGCTAGGACGAAATCCGGGGGAAAGGGGTGTTAGATTACTAGCGCGGGAACGAACTCAGTCGCGTGCGGTACAGCGGACTGACTCGGAGGTGTGAACTACATAGTACGATGTCCTTTATATACGAATGAGTTTAGAGGCACAGTACGAAAAGGAAAAAAAAAGGGTCGAGATGAGTAAAAAGTACAGCCAAAAGAAAACACACGCGAGCCGCCAGTGCAGCTGTCTGTACAACCTATGTCTACGCCAGGCATGGAACACGTGCGCACACGCGAATTTCGATGAGTGTCTGCGCCGGTCGGCCCGGTCATCGGCTGCGCGCCCTTGCTAATCCATTGAACAAGGGCCTGTCGAACTCGAGTGTTCGTTTCACCAGTACCATTCTTCCCCCACCCTCACCCCTGCAACCTATCTGCACTTAGACTGTTCTCGAATGGCTTTAGCAAGTTTCTTTGCTCTTGTTGCAACGGTTCTGGTCCCTACGCTTGCTATCCAGGTGCCATTAGTAGGCTCTACCCACGATCGGCTCGAAATTCCTCGAGTCGGCGCTGGAGGTCCTACGGCATGGGACCTCGACCAGCCCCCCAACCCCAACGATACCGATCACCTTGTTTTCGAGACGGTACACTCGTTGCTTCAACACTGGCCTAATACTCGTATCAGGAATGGTAAGTGATGCGTGCCCGCGCTTGATTGGTGTCACAGAAAAAAAATCCACTGCAGGCCACAACGTCGTGCCAGGCGTCATTCCGAAAGGAACGCTTCTCTATCACGGTGTTTTGAATGGGTACAAGGACACTTTGCCATTACCACAGAGTCCCGACTGGGTATCCACAGATCCGGAACACGCACAGATTTTCTGCGTGGACGGATTCGGTTCGCGCGCACAACCGACATGCCGGCAACTCACGTTCGCGACCACTCGACCTATGAAAGTCATATATTTCGATGGTACTAGCGCTGCGAAGATGTCAACCGGCACCGTGGACGTACAAGAGCTTATTGCTTGGGGTAAAACTTGCTCTGGTACTTTTAAGGAGGAACAACAGCTCATTATAGACCTTTGTGAGTGGGGGAGACATTTTGGTGTGAATGGCTTTGTGAGGTTCGTCTTTATTCATGCACCCTTGGCGTATGTGCTGAACATCTCGTCGCAGGATGGAAATGGATTTGTAAGAGAAATTATCACTGTGTCCGTGATAGAACTTTTCTCAGGGGGATTTAGTGAGCTCATGATTTGCGACTTTACCTTTGATCTCGATCTGGTCTTCTCCGCAAATCTGACGAGCCGAGGGAATATTATTCCATCGAATGGTGAGTCCCTTTTAAAATATAAAATCTTGAGATACTGTAACAGGGAGATCCTTTGAATTCCAGCGGATTGGATCACGTTTGAAGTGATGGAGGCTGGTTCTCGGCACAATCGCTTCCCTGGCGAGACCCGCATCCAACTAGATCTGGCTGGACTAGTCTCTTTCTATGATACCCAGCTCGCACCTTCACTGATCGCTACTCGGGCTAGCCAAGAGAGGTGGGATCATCGTGCGCAAAACGTCTCGGGCGAAGATTTATCAGCTTTAAAGTCGAGGCTGGAGGCGGCGCTCGTTAGGCCGTCGGGCCAGTCGAGCGGGATCGATTGGAAGACGCTCATCCAGGTCATAGTCGACCGATTCGCCGAACGGCTCGAACTGACGCGCCATCTCTTGAATTCGTCGACGACAGACAAAAACGAAATCCTCGATCTTGCCAACAAAGCCCAGACCCAGCTCAGAATGATGCTCGCGCCTTACATTCTTCACTCTGTAAATCCAACAGACGTGATGGATGATGTGATTGGCCTTGTCTGGTCTACACCCATATACAAGCTGTGTGCCACGATACACACTGGCTTTATGGAGACAGGGATAAACTTTATGACGGATTCAGAAAGACTGTTACTTGGCGCAGTGCGAGGGACGACTCGAGAGATTTGTCGTGTGGTGACGAGGATGTGGGCTGCTGGCGTCTACGCTGGCATCGATCCGTCCTTGAACACAAAGGACTCCCCAGACATCGCCGAGGTGACTCGGGTTTGGAATACTTGGGCGGAGGACTTGAACCGGTTGATGACGTGGCTCGACTGGAGTGTGTGGGTAAAATGTAGCCCTGGGTGTGGTCCCGAGGTACGTTTTACCAGCTCTGTGCTCGTACCGATTTTTTCTAATTTGAGATATCCCCGGTATTCAGGAAATGTGTTATTTACCTACTTGGCTGGTTGGCTTTCCCCCAGTAGACGTGAATACGTCTTGTCGGTCGGATCCAGATGGGAGTCAGACGAGCAGGCACACACACCTTGACCTGCGATCAGAAGTCAGGATAGCTCTTGCCAAGAGCGTGCGGGAAAACGTCGAGCCTGGATCAGACGAGTGGGTTCGGCCCCAACCAAGATGCGTTAGACGGATCGCTCCTCGGGAATTCTGATGGGTCTGGATGGGTCAAGTTACGGAGAAAAAGGATGCATAAATGAGCCTTTGTAGATGCCTTAGTTACGCATTACAGTGGTAGCATTGATCTTTAACTCGAACTTTTACTGGGCTACATGATTACTGTCTATTTCATGTGGCTTACTGTCGATTTCACGTGACTTGTCCAAACTATGTAAAAATGGTGTCTATTTCGGTTAATGCATAATTCGCCGAGAATGAACTGAAACCTCTCGGGAAATGTGTCATTCTACTCACGTGAACTTGAGGTACGTAGTCCAAGTGAACCGAAGACGAAAAAATGTGATTGTGAAATGCTAAAATTCTGAACCTCCAGGACCTTGTTGGAATTGTAGTTATTTTTCACCATTTATGGTAATTATTAGATAAGCTTAGAGCGTACAAACCTTCGAGTTTCCTCTAGATTCCCTCAGTAGCTTGACATCTACTGAGGGTTCCATAGGACTCCATAGAGCTTGGGTTCTTTCTCTGTCGAGACCTCTGCATGACGAGTAACAATTATTGGCAACTTCCAATAGGAATTTGGCCAAAATTTGAGGTTTAGAGTAAAATGATAAAGGTGCATAGTGTCCACAAGGGAAAGATCACAGATCTGGAGGTAGGTACCTCTCTGCCCAACTCAATCAGCCACATGTCTCCCTTCACACATTCCAAGATAAGCATCACCAGTCCTCTTGAATGGAAGTCTTGCACAGGGACTATACATGAAGTGAAAAACTCAATAACTTCATATTGACAAAGACTATAATTAAGCTAACCTATACACAAAGTGAAAAACTAGGTAAGTTAGCAACAAGTAACTATGTAATTCAATGTAGGAACTGCTCACCTCAGTAACTTTGTATTGACAAAGACTGAGGTGTGGCAGGCAAAGTCTGAACCAAAATGATGGCATGATTATGTAATGTGTCTTGATGTGGTGAATGTGAAAATGTACTGTAAGTCCAAAAACAAAGTAAAAAACAACAAGTCCTATGTTGGTGTCAAGTATTTTCTGGAGCTCCAATATGCTGTGATGTTCACTGATGAGTTGATTGATGCAAAGAATGCCATTATTCTTGAGAACATGTCTGAATGGCATAAAAAGCTATGTTGTCTTCCTTGTATTGCTGGTTTTGATCAGGTGCTTGGAACCAGTGAACAGTATCTGGGATTGGTGGCCATAAAGAAGGGGAAATTGACTGGAAACTAGTGATCTGGAATGGCAAGGATGCTGGATTAGATATAAGGTCCTGAGGGAGTGCCTGAACTGGCAAGTTGGATGATGGATCAGCAGAATAGCTTGTCAGATTGAAGACAAACTGTGTTGGTCTGTTGGATTGGGAAGTGGGCATGTAGCAACCTGGTTGATTGGCATGAACAGTCATCATAGTCTGTGTAAGCATTTGTGTCCCATCCTTCCACCACCTGTCAAATGCTTTTTTAGTAGTATTCTTTTTTACTCATTCTTTGTCACATACTTGTGTTTTTGCTGAGTCACTTCATACTCAACCCTTTCTCTTCCTTTTTTGTTCTACACTCTCAAACTTCTTGAACTCCTCTATATATAAAGTATATTGTATGTGTTATAACACCAGGTGCAAGACTCTAAGTATCATACTGGTTGGACAATCTTACAGCTCCCACTATAGCTGATGAGGTAAAGAGTAAGAGGTGTGACTGACATGATGTAGTGTGATTGACAAGTGTAGGAAAGTGTAGCTTTACTCCTTAATACTTTGTAGCTCAAGTCTTGTGACTGAATGCCAATAAAGTACAAGTGGATTAGGCTAAGGTACTTGGTACATGTGAGCTCCTATTTATACTCTAAAGAGTATGAGCACAGGCCAAGCTATATGATATCCTATGATCTAAATAAGGAGTTGTTTACTGGGTGAGCTCAATATAATACAGAAGTGCATTGAAGGGTGTGTACAAATTTAGATAAAGAGGAAATAAAAAAGAAGTGTAAGAAAAAGGTAAATAAAGATGTATATTAGGTAATAAGAGGGTTTTAGTTTGGAGTCATTAGTATTTATAAACCAGTAAGTGTTCCAAAGGTAATGACTACAACTATAATGTACTATTTTGTATAAGTATAGTACTAGTGTTGTTATAACCCACCATTTTTACCCCTATTTTTCACTTCTTTTTTCACTATTTATTTCAGCTCTCCTCACCTCAATAACTTATCACTCTATACATCTTGTCTTATCTTATCACTTATCACATGACCAATGACAGTGCATACCTATACCATCCTATTTATATCTACCAATAGCATAAATCCACCTTATCTTGGCTATGCATTGATGATCCTATTTATTCTGGTCCAATGACTGTGTCAAACTGGTCAAACTCGGGGCAGGTCAGAACTATGCACGAAGGGGGCGGAGCTACTCTGAAACTTCAGAGTAGTTGGTCGGATGGGACTTGGCTTCACCTTATGTGGTGTGCCCTTACAGCGGATCCGGTGTCCTGAATTTCAGAGGGTCAGAGGTTGGAGGTAGTCACTCAACGACTGAGGGAGAGTGGGAGAGTCGGATGAGGATTAAGACAGAGTGCACAGAAGTTTGATCAAGAAGTTTAGTCGATATTCGAACTAAGGAAATATGACAGAGTTACAAGACTTATATATGGAGGAAAAGTCAGAGTATAGAATGTGAAACATCAGAGTAAGGAATATGAAACATCGGAATGGTACGGGTGTTGCAAAGGAATAGACAGACAGACAGACAGAAGGATGACAGATGTAATAGGAACGTCAGATGTGACAAACGAATGACAGAACGACAGATGGAAACAGGAGAATGTCAGGTGTCAGAAATAAAGGCTTCAATATCATAAGTCCAAGGCGAAAGAGCAACAGGAAATATGAAATAAGAATTGGAAATATGAATAGAGAATATTCCAGAATTACAGGAGTTGGACTTGTGCTCGGGATATGACAGACTGTTACAACACCAGTACTATACCTATATAAAATGGTACATTATAGTTGTAGTCACTATCCTTGGAACACTTATTGGATCATCAACCTTAATGATCCTAGGATAAAACCCTCTAATTACCTAACACATACTCTTATTTACCTTTTCTGTACATTTCTCTTCTATTTCCTCTTTATCTAAATCTGTA
>JBBPKB010000966.1:0-10027 GCA_038089035.1 Boletellus dicymbophilus
GGTTCTACACAGGTGTGTGGCGGCGGTGACGGCGGTGATGTTGGGATCGCTGAGGAGTTCAGAGTACTCCTGGATGGACTCACGGGAGGGGCGATGGTACTCGACCGTGATTTTGGACTGTCGCCTCGACGGCGTGTGGTGGTGCTGGTACGGCCGGACGGCGGACATGGTCGCTGCGAAACCACTCGAATTTTATTCTGTATTTTATTTTATTATCCCGGCCTGGTTACTGTCGCGAGGCGCCCCTCCGTACACACGTGGCTCGTCGCCGATCTCGCCGATCTCGCCGTCCCCGACGCCGACGGGTCGCCGGCCACCGTGTCGGAGGTGCTCGCCGACCTCGTCTGGTGATAGTGCCAAATGAGGCTCCTCGTCCGTCCCAGTCTCTTCTCCATGTCCCCCAAGAGACCGTCCACGGAGCGCCCGTCCCCTCACAAACGCGCCAGACACGAGTCCCGTCCACGTCCCCCTCTGTCCCCCGACGACGACAGAGAGCGCTCTCCGAAACCCCCCCGCCTGCCCAAACGTCCCACTGCGTTGCTTCTCGGCTTTTGTGGGTCCGGATGCAGCGGCATGCAGATGTCCGTTTCATGTCCTTCGTCTTTGCCTCCGCACAGACTGACTTCTTTCTCATCAAGCCAACCGAATGTCAGAACGATCGAGGGCGTCTTGTTCGACGCGCTCGTTCGTGTCGGCGCTGTCTCCAAGGATAACGCAGACGATCCCACCAAAGTGCTCCTCCCACCCTCTTCCGCCCCTCCTCGATCTAATCCCCAATTCCCAGGTCAATCTCGGTCGGGCCGCTCGAACCGATGCTGGCGTCCACGCCGCGGGCAATGTCGTCTCCATGAAGCTCATCCTCAACATTCCTGGCGTCGTCGACTGGGTGTCCCGCGTCAACGAGGAACTCCCCCCAGAGATACGCGTGTGGGGTAAAGTATGCGTTCCGTCTTTCCTGCATTTCGTTCGACCACAACGTTGCCGATATAGGTTCGCGTCCAGGGCGGGTTCAACGCACGACTGTATGCCTCTACGTCTTCTTGCATCTCCCCTCATGTCCAGCTCATCAATCACAACAGATCCTGCGATAGCCGCAAATATACTTACTTCTTTCCTTCCTATCTATTAATCCCGCCCAAGCCGTCTTCGGCATTTGCCCGTAGTAGTAGTCTCCAGCCTACTACTGTTACCCCCGGACATCCATTCTGGGATCTCCCGGGCGCTGATTCATCCAGCCCGGAAGAAGATCTTGCCAGAAAGCGAAAGTGGAGAGTCAGCACAAACGTCATCGACGACTTGCGGGCTACCGCGAAAAAGTTCGAGGGCACCCACAACTTCCACAACTTTACCGTCGGTCGCGACTTTTCGGATCGCAGTAACCAACGTAACATGATAACGATCCAGGTAGGTTTTTTTCCACTACCGACTCTTACCTCCCTTTTCTCAACCACCAAGATTGCCGACCCCGCAGTCTACGGCGACACTGAATGGGTCAGTGTGCTCTTTCATGGACAAAGTTTTATGCTACACCAGGTATGCGTTTTCCGTGGGTGCAATGTCTTGCAGCATATTCAAACCATGGTCTAGATTGTGAGTTTGACCTTGACCGTCATCATCTAATCTTAAAATGGATTGTTAAGCGCAAGATGATGTCCGCCCTGGTCCTGTCTTGCCGCACCGGATCTCCTGCCGAAATAATCGATGAAGTAAAACTCTCGCCTCTCCATGCATATCTGTCTTGTTGAACGCTCTCAAAGCTTTACGGCCCTCGGACGGTTCTCGTGCCGAAAATGCCCGCTTTGGGGCTGCTTCTCGAGTACCCCATCTTCGATTCCTACAACCAAAAGGTGGCAGCAGCCAACCAACGAGAAAAATATGACGAATCACACGTCGACTTCCGTCCACCGATCAATTTTGAGCAATTCCGGGAGACGATCAACGCGTTCAAGCAAACGTTCATTTATGAAGACATGCGCGCGACCGAGGACCGATATGGAATGTGCGCGCTTCTTCGGTAACGCAGTTGGATTCGATTGACGGCACTGCCTAGATTCGATGCTTGGATCCGATACGTGGACAATTACGACGGCGACGATCTGTCCTACCTGAACCCAAGGGGCATCATTCCCGCGAGCGCGGTCATTAAGAGAGACGTCAAGAGGAGGCCAAAACCTTTCAAAGAGAGCAAGCGATTTGACGTTACCAATATCAGAGAACTCAGGGGCACCCCGCCACTCGAAGAAGAGGAGAGTGAATCGGAGGATGAGAGCATCGGCAGACGTACACTGGAGGATACGGAAGGATAGGCACCACGATGTGACGTGATGACTTCGCCAAAGGTCATATCGGACTGAGATTTCGGTGCACCGACAGTAGACTACTTGATACAACTGACTGCCAACGATAAAATTGTCACGACTGGAACTTGCGCATCGTTTGAATTTCGTCCAGGAGAGCCTGCAACCGATCGTCGTCGACCTTGACAAGGCTGTCGAACAAAAAAAAAACATCATCACGGATGAGCAACACGTGCGTTTTCCGCGCTACGGTGACGTGTCCCATCCCGCAAGGGGACTTACCTCGGAATAACGCTTTTAGCCTCTTCCGCGGTCGCCGGGCATAAATTGGCAATCTGGGCCGTTTCAAACTGTGTCAGGCCAGGCTCGCGCCGCAACGTTCTAGTCGGCGTGTTAAAAACTTTATTAGCCGGTAAGAGAGAAACGACACCGACTCCCGAACGGCGCTGGCGGAATCGGTCGTGCTGAACTTGGCGAACGTCTTGACGTACTCGAGCGTTTTATTGTAGACGCTATGAATGATCAAGTCAAAGTCCGTGTGTGGTGATGGGCCGCGGGAACGCACGCAGTATCGGGTGCATCCTTGTCCCTGTTCTCGAGCAGGTACTTGACCTCGGAGATCAGCAGACAGCCAGCATTGTTGAATTCTTGTGGCAGGGCTGTGACGGGGGCTAAAACAGGATGAAACGGCGCGCATACCAGCTCCGAGTTTCAAGGCAGATGCATCCTCCTCCTCTGCGTGTGTCCTGTGGCGCAGGCGCGTGGTCATGAATAGAGGCGGTTGTTTGGCAACACCCTTTGAAACAAACAAACACTGTCGTCGTCTCAAAACGTCTTATTACATGTTTACAAACATTTTATGTTATATATCTAGTTGTAAGACTCTTCGTGCTCGTTGACCTGGTACACATACACTGTTTCATACATTGTTTCAATTTATAACCGTGGTGCAATAATCAATGACTTACCCCAAGCCTATCCAGTGGCCAATGCCACAGCAGCGGCACCGTTGCTTGCATTCACATAGCATCCACCGTCGTTGTCCTCGACAGCTAGTATAGCAACTTTGTCAACTAGAATCGCGTTGGCGACAACCTCCCCGCGTGTTTTTTCCTTCTCCTTGTCAACCTGTTGCGCTGGGCTGCGGTTCTGCACCATGGCACCAGGCTTCCAAACCTTGGAGCCAAAGTTTTCACCGCTCCCTTTCAGGGTTGGACGCTCGGGTGTGCCTTCAGATTCATCCAGCCTAACAACCGGGTTGACAATTGTGGCACCCGCAGCAGGACCGGAATGGTTTACGAGCGTATTTCCCGGCGGGTTATTACCTGGCATGAGTATGGAACGAGTAGATGACGTGTTGTTCCAGACTCCCGCTACCGGCATGCGTTTCTCTGCCGCAGCATTCATCGTGAGGGGTGGGAAATCGGTCGGTTGAAGCGGAGGTGGGGCTTGCTGCGCCCGTTGTCCATTGCTATGCACAGCAGACGTATTTCGAGAGTTTGCAGATTGTTCATGATGCCGATGCGTAGAATGCAAAGTAGGCTGTGGCTTAAGACCAACAGCCCAATCAGGCCTAGCGGGAAGAGGATGCTGTGATGAAGCTGATGTGTATGCTCTTCGCGAGGACGATGTAGAAGATGACTACCAAGATAAGTTCAAGTAAATCATTAGTTGATGTAGCAAAGTAATAAGAGTCAACTTACGGCGGGAGACGACGCCTCGTCACTACCTGGGGTTCTAGCACCAGCATTTCCGTTTGCGTTTCCAGCGTGTCTTTTTACCGTTGAACTCAAACGAGGTCCGACAACTTCACCCCCTCCACCGGGTCTGCCGCTATTGCCGTTTACACCAAATCCACCCATACCTATTCCAGGACCATAACTCCAGGCACTTCGGGCAGGTGGAGCACCTCTGGGTTTGGGTCCTATAGTAGGAGACTGCTGACCGATAACGCCAGGATATGGACGATTGCCAGGATATGGATCGTGTGCACCGTTGTATTCGGGAGAATAGTGTGCTTGATTCTGAGCTGGAGAGGAGGATGGCTGCATGGAGTGCATCGGAGGGGGAGGATAATAAGGTGCCATAGGATAAGGTCCGTACGATGGGACAGGTGGCGTGTAACTCGAGTATTGGGAAGTAGGGGGTGCGACGGGAGGGCTCGGGGCGGGAAGAGGTCGATGTTGTGCAGGAGGGTGGGGATGGGCAGGAGGTGGTGAGTGCCACGGATATGGAACATAAACACCCTGTTGCTGATGCAGTTGTTGAGAAGGGTAAACGTCGGGTTGATTTGAAGGATTGCCATCTGCATTCTGCAGGGGGGCCTGAGGGGGCGGGTGAGGATAAGGGTATGGTGGATAAAATTGATAGGGAGGGATGTAATTCGGCGCAGGGGGAGGTGGTTGTGGGTATGTATATATATATGGGTTACCATAGCCGGAAACCTGAGCCGGAGCTTGTGATAGGTCATAAGCTACCGCAGCGGGCGAGGGCTCGTAGAGCGTAGGGTATTTGAAAGAAGACGGAGAAGGAGCTCTCGAGCCACGAGAACTACTTGAACCATTGAAGCCTTGTCCAGTCGAGCGCAGACTCCTCGAGGACGAGCCATTGGAACGGCGGCCGTCTTTTTTATCTCGCACGACCGGGCCCGACCATTCGCTCTCTGTCGTTGGCGAGCTCACCGATTCATCCATGTCGCCGATGCTGCTAGTTTCGCCTGCGCTCGTTACTGAACCTGATGCGAAACTAGTCGTGGAAGAGCTAGCGCTGATATCCTTTTCCTTTCCTCTTTCCTTTTCGTCAAAGTCCATGAATATCCGGGAACGCGCCTCATTGTAAGCAGCTTCCCGTTCAGCGATTGTTTTATGCTTTTTGCTGCTTCCAGTAGCATTGCTCCGCCCGCCAAGGCTTCCAGCCTCGGATGGTTCTGGGTCGGAAAGTTCGGCATCTTCACCGGCGACAGAGCCGGCCTGTGAATGGGGCTTGGGACGTTGGCGGTCAGCGGGAGATCGACGCATGATTTTGAATGCGGGTTGTGTGGGCGATTGAGCGGGGACAAGCTCCGCAATACGACGAGCAGGTCTGATGACATGGTGAGTAAGTGACCTAAGACTGCTGCACCAGAGTCACTCACATTCTGCTCTCCGCAGTAAGTAGGACACCGATAACTTTGGTGACAGTGTCGGTTTCTGGGGCTAGCTTGTAGTATGCGGAGCATCTGTGCACGAGAAGTCTTTGATAGGAAGTGTTTGGCATTAGATCAATGCGGGGCCTGTGGGTGTGGAATTGACGTCGTCAGCAAGGACGGTGAGAAGGCCCAAGATTAGCCACGCTACACAATCGCAAAGAGATGGTGTCTCATGGAGGGAGAGGCGCAGTAGCGGTGCAAGTTACGGAGGGAAGCGAAGAAAAAGAAAACAAACCTGCGATCGTTGATTAAACTCTCCATCTGCTCGCCGAGTTTGAGGACGTATATTCTATCTTTACTTTTGAGAGCTTCGACGATCTGAGGATCGACATCTGGGAGCGCGCTGGAATTGGAGCCACCAGTGGAGTCGGAATCCGCCAAGGGCTCTGAATCAGAGTGGGCGGGTGAGTGGGCGCTTGGGGCGTCGCGGGTAGAGGAAGGAGGAGGGAGGGGTGCAGAGTGGTGATCCGAGCTGGGAGAGCTTGAGGTAGGGAGAACGGTGGGTGGGGAAGACGACATGGCTGACTTGTGGACACTCAGAGGCGGGGGATTTCAAAGGGCTCGTTCTGCGGACGAATTGGTGGTGTTCTGGAGCGACGCGGGCCAGGACTTGCCAGGGAAATAAGAGACAGCAAGACGAGATTGAGGTGGGGAAGGAGGAGGAGGAGGAGGGTCTAGTGATGCATTGTAATCGGCATGTAGTCGTAGGTCTAGGGGACAGACTAGAGTATCAAACAAACCCTCTCTCGTGGGAACATGCCGTCGCTTTGTCACTGGCAATCAATCTATTAAGTATTGCAAGAAATGACACGCATGCATGTATGTATGTACGACGCTAGTCTAGTGAGACAGTCCGTGTACCGACGTTGGGTACACAATCTCATAAACGTTGAACCCAAGGCTGTGTGGCCACTGTCAGCGATGTCGTCCTTCTTCTTTATTTTTACGTACCAGAACACGAGGATCAAGCATCCGTAGATAGTCAGTGCCAGCGCGCCAGTGCTCAGTGACCGACTGACAGTCGGGTCTTCCTTGGAAAGCTGGGCAGGACGTCAGGCCTGCACCAGTCACATCGCCGCATGAGGGCACCCACCTTCCAGAAAAATAGCCCCGGGAGAATAAACGATATCGTCGTCGACCCGGTCGACCCAACGAACGAGAGAACTTCACATATCAGCAAATCAACAGTGCCAAGACTTGGCAAGCCCTCTCACCCATCTTCAAGTTGCTGATGTTATAGGCGATGATGAAGCCAAATAAGACAATAGCTCCAGTGAGGAGTGTATGCTTCATCATCGTCATATCTCCCGCCTCGTGTTCATCCAACCCCTCCTCTTCTTCCTCTGATCTCCGCTTAACGAGCGTTCTTCCGTTGAAAATATTATTCAAGCAGTTGCGGCACGGATGCACCTGCAACGGATAGGAGAATATAATAAGGATGACTATAGCCAGCTGCCCAACTGCAACGAACAATGACGTAGAGGGATACATTGCAATAATGTTGGCGCCGACCTATGCAGCCAAAGCAGTCAGCCAAAATAAGTGGTACGAAGTGTGCATCGCTGGACTAACATTCGACCCAAAGGTCAGGTACCCAAATACTGCAATGATCTCGTAGACAATCACAGCCGTTCCAATGGATGTACCAATGACCTTGTTAAGGCGCTGCTGCGAGTTGGTCCGCAACTCATTGTAAATGGGGAATATCTGATTGGTCATCAGCATTTACCAACGTCAACAAATCAGAAATACCATACGTTCTGTGCGCACGTGAATGAAAACACTTGCACAGGGAACGTGGTCACAAAGCTGGGCGTAAAGTGAATCAGATGGATTTCGCCCGCTGGAGGTGCACCCTTCAGGGGTTTAAAGTAACAAGAGATAACAATGATCACCAGGTATACTATCAAACTTCCGCTTTAACCGACGTCGATCAATGCTGAAGAACCAACAGCGTGACTCACCAACGGAGAACATTGCGATGTAGCTTGTATGTCTAAAGCTGTCAATCTTGCGAAGGAACGAAAGGGGCACGAGTATTATCATCAGGAGTGTAATCCAGTTATGGCCGGACAAGCTCCACGCCGGGGGATTTGTGTCCGGCGAAGTCAAGTCATGAAATATGGATGCGACAACATTGGGCATCAATGACTTGATGACAATGAGATAGCTGGCGAAAGAATAACGTGTCATATCAACTCAAAATCATGTTAGAACGCACATGCCTGATAGAGACGCCAAAGCACTTTATGGCAATGGCGGCGTCAAAGAAAACAGCTGCATGAGGAAACGTGATTCGAGCAACCGCGAAAAACGAGCTGCGCCGATGTGGAGTATATTCCGCGCAGCGAGTGAGGAGATATAGACCAAAACCACCGACCGCCCCAGATAATGCGCATGTGATCATTCCTGGAATGATACCTGCAGATGCCAGGGCCTGCACTACGTAAGACACAGCTGCTAAGTGCAGAGGAACTGGGGAACTGACCAGAGGGAATGTCACCATCCCTAACGATTGGTCCGTCGCCAGTCATTCTGACGCAGCAGTGGCAAAAAAATGACGCACGCACCACTCCCGATGATTGTGTTTAAGAGGTTACTGACAGAGCTGATAAGGCTCGCGTGACCTTCTCTAGGCTTCAAGACAGTCTCGCTCCCAAGCAGAGCAGAGTGTTCGTTATCCTCCACACGACGAAGCGCGGCGTCCACGTCCGGAACTCCGGGCGTCCCCACAGCTCCATAACGGGTCATCTCGCACAAACTAGAATCTGCTAGGGAATGACTCAAATGGCGCTCCAGAAAGTTACCAAGTGTCAAGGTGAGGGGCACCTGGAATTATGTGGTGTGAAGAAGCGCTGGAGACTCTGAGTTGCACGGCTCGGACGGCTCCTGAACCTGAGGCGCACTTTTGACCTCGTGACTGCTTGTCGGCCGAATTACCGGCTTAGCCACTGTTTTGTATGAAAAAGCATTGCTACTGCGCAATAACAAACAACAAAAGCAGCCAAGATTTCAATACATCGGCGAATTAATGAAGTATCCCTCATTAAAACCAAAGCTAAATACCAGGGATGGACTAGAAAAGAAAAGTGTGCGCAGGATCCAAGTCAACACCGACTCCTACTCTGGCTGCTCCCTAGTCTTCCCGCCTGTCTCTCCATTATGTCCTACTTTTTCCACATAGTGAAGATGGTTGGCATCTTGACATCCCATTGCAACAGATTAATGGTCAGTCAAACTACTCCAAGAAAGTCACTCAGCTTCTCTGGTATACCTAAAAACTCCATATTTGTCCATCAGACAAGGAACCACAGAATATCTTCAAATGTGGTAGGCTCTTTCAACAGATGGTCTGTGATGCCTGGGAATGCATTCATCAATGTAATCTTACCTGGGTCCAAAACAATCAGAAAAAAATCAGGACAGAGCTATACCAAGCTCTGCAGGATTGTTTGCCTTGAGATGAGAATCAGAACATGGCTCAGGAGAGCAAGATCATATGCCCTCTCTCAAGGGTGGTGCAAGATACATGCAGCAACTTCTTTGGGACCCTGATCTCCTCACTATGACTGCCAATGCAAGTTGGCCTGAAATAACTCAGAATCTACTTCCAGGTACTTTCATACTCTCTTTCAACATTTTCACTCTAATCTTATTATATATGTATTTCATTAGGTCAATCTACTGTAGACAGCTCTGATCTAGTGGCAAGAGTTTTTCATGCAAAGCAATAAGTTTTCCTTAAGAAGATCAGGGAGGGCTACTTCGGTCAGGAGGCTGGTCATGTCTACACCATTGAATATCAAAATTGTGGTCTTCCTCATGTGCATCTCTTCATTTTCTTGGAGGAGCAGGACAAGATTCATACTGTCCAGCAAGTGGATGCTCTCATATCTGATCAAATTCCTGATCCTGCCATTCATCCTCAACTCTACTCTGCTGACACCAAATATATGCTCTATGGTGCTTGCTCCCCAAACAGGTGTATTGAGAACAATTTCTGCACAAAACACTTTCCCAAGAGATTCTCTCCTCAACCATCATCAAAGAAGATGGCTATCCTAACTATGTTTGCCCTGACACATGATGAGGTGGTCAGCAATGCCAATGATGGATTGGTTCAAAAATCAAGATCCTGATATCATTTCTGCTAGTGCACACAACCATCTCCATCAAGGCAACCAAACAGCATCTATGTGATAATCTCAATCATCATCTCCACCATCTCAATGTTTTGGAGCTCACTCATGATCAGATCTATGATTATGGTGTGTCTCATAGCCAAACTTCTCAAAAGATATGGGACAACAATGGGATATTCATGAAGGGAATCAGCTCATCATGGAACAGAGGCAGTATGGTCCTCATCAGGAGCAAGCCTTTGACAGAGCTCTTCCTACTCTCAATGCACAGCAAAGAGCTCTTTATGATGCTGTCATCAATAGTGTGAACAACAATCTAGGCCTCTCTTCTTTCCTCACAGTGGTGGTGGTTGTGGCAAGACCTATTTGGCAAGAATCATAGCTTCCTCTGTTTGTACAAC
>JBBPKB010000967.1:0-10023 GCA_038089035.1 Boletellus dicymbophilus
CCACCCTCAGTATAGATGCCCCTACCACTGGCGTCACCGCACCCCGTCTAACTCTCCACCTTCTTCTCGATCCTCTCGCCGTCGTTCTCGACGCTCGTCCCCTCAGTCGCCTACTACCGCTCCTACTGGATGGAACGCCATACCCGACATTGACAAACCCTGGCCTCGTACTTTCGGACCCAACGCAGACTCCCCTCCCTCGGAACCCAGTTCTCCTTGCTCTGACGTAGCAGATACGTCTTTTACCACTTCCTTAACCGCCGAGTCGTCTGTTACCGCATCCACTAGAGCCACTACTTCGTCTGGGTTTAGTATGACAATCCACATCCCGCGACGAGATGAAGAAGATGATGAGATGTTCCAGAACGAAGAACCGGATTACGATCAAGATGCCTGGGATAACATCACGGGTGAACGGGCCTTTACTTCATTCTAACATTGACATTTTCCCTTTTTTGTTGTAAATTCAGGTGACTTTACCCATACGAAGGGGGTAATGTTACGATTTTCCTTTTCCCTTTCCTTTACGATTACTTTTCCTCCAGATTACCGCGTATTTCCCGGACGCTTTAACGCGTCATACGTGATTAGTCATGGTCTGTTCCAACACGGATCTTTCTTTATCTCTTCTTTACGCTTACTCATTACGATTAGGCGAACGTCCGTTCTAATACGGACTTCTTTTTCCTTTCTTATATTTCACATATCGTACGATTCTCCTTCAGCCAATCGGCTATTCCCTTCTACTCGTACGATATTCTCTTTTCCTTATTCTCCCTTGGTCCGTGCACATTTCTGATTAGTACTTAAATCGTCGATAGTCAAGCTTGTACCTTAAGCTAGATCTACTCGAGACTTGAGTCTAATCCACTCTTTCCTCTTGAACGCGTCGGAGCTCGCATCGTCGAACCTTCGCCTCTGCTTCACCCCGATACAAATCCTTCTCCAAAGGTAGTCTCTTCAGCCCTGTACTGTTGAGCTGATTCTGTTTGCTTTATCGAGTCTACGTTTGTTCCTACCCGGACCAAGCGTAACATCAAGGCTATGTCAAACCTATGCAAACCTATTGTTAAACTACTGAGTACAGGGTCAGAGTAACTCCAATGAAGCATAGTTTGGTTGAACAGGGCATTGACCTCACCTTATGTGATGCACCCTTGCAGGGGATTCAGTGCCCCTGGTATTTCAGGAGAGTTGAAGTAGGATCAGAGGGTAGTGCTAAGCACTAAGATAGAGGGATAGAAGTCACATAGTGACAGCAAGACAAGGATATGAAGGTAGGATGATTCAGTAACTTGATATTCCAGCTTAGATTTACAAAGTGGAATACTACAGAGTTTACATACAGAGGGGAAAATGGATTACTAAGTATGGAGTCAGAACTAGAAAGTGCCAGAAAGTTGGAGGGGAAAGTATACCAAGCATAGCTTCAGAGCTGCACTTCTAAGTGAGCACTGGTATTGGAATATTAGTAATTAAATGAAATATGAGTAATCAACAGAAAATGGAATGGAAAGGTCAGGAATATTCCAGACAGAAGTGGAAACATAGGTGATTACTAATCTAAGAGTCTGAGGGAAAATAACTAGGCAGAATATGGAAATTATACCAGAGGTACTAGCAGAGTGTAGTTGGAGAGATCAGAATAGTATCAGAATTTGCAGGATATGACACCTATGCAAGACTATACATTCTATTTATACTGCCCAATGGCATATTTACCTCTAGTGTACAAATAGAACTACATATGTACAAACAGATGTAAACCCTAGTTTAATATATAAGGTGTGATGCCACCACCAAACACCCCCAGTCTTGTTCTCTTTATACTCCCTCATAGAGTATATCAGGTTCCACTCTAGGTATGGCCTTAACTGGTCTAGAGGTTGGTAGTCTAATTGGTGTTTGTCTTGCTCACTCTACAATGGTTCCATTCAGCACATCACATTCAACAACTCTGTGGGTTGTTTCACACTGCTTGAGAGGTTGAGGACAACATCTAAGGGCAGCTTGGAATATTCCAACAAGTAACACAATACCATATAGCTTAGCTGTAATTTGCTGATAAGTGTTGGAATTATTTGGTGATTACATAATCACTTATACATCCCATTACTGTAGTTTACTTAGTCTTTCTTTAGTGACTACAAGTATCCTACAGGTTACAGCAAGCCTTCTACAATAAGGTGGTAAGCAAGGTGGCTAGGCCTAGAAGTCCCACCTCAAGTATTTTTGAACAGCAACTCACTATCACACTAGGTTTAGAAGTTCATATGCCACTGCTTCCACTGAAAATTCTACTTGGTATATCAGACATTTTCCATATACACAGGGCACACAACTTTTGGCATACAACTTTGGCACACTTGGGTTTGCCAAGTACATACTTGGCAGGTCTCTCGATATCAGCCATCGATGGAAACATTGGACCGATTTCTATTGCACACGATACCCACTTTGTTCATTCTCTCGGTCCATTCCTACTCCTCTCGCAACCTGCGTATGACTTGGAAAACATGCTCGACCATAGCTTTCATGTAAACAGTGATCTTCAGAACTGACGACACCCGCTCAGCACTGCGCTTGCAGATGAACACGAGCCGCCGTCCCAAAAACTAGTAAAGATTCACTACACGGGTATAAGGCGATGCCAACCTAGAATGTGTACAGGCAGTTGATGAACCATTCGTACGGCCGATCGTTCTCGCCATTCCTACTTTTCTCCTGGCCTCCAGCCATCGTTTTGGGCATCTTCGATCAAGAAATCATACCAGAATTTAGCAATAGGAGCTGTGCTCAGATGCCAAAGGGCATGAGCATCCAGGATGCGGCCCAGCGGAGGAAAGTCGAACAGCTCAAAAGCAGTTGCGGCCGTAGTCAAAAGTACAAAGATTCCCGCTTTATAAATGTGCCATGGGTAGTAGGTCTTGAGCGCGTAAGGAAACCTCTGGAAAAACGGGATCGGAAGGGAATACAACAGCCACAAAACGTTGTGGGATGCGCCGAGAACGAGGTTGAACGCCATGTTGTAAGTGTAGTCGAATCGAGGGAGCAGGGTCAGATACGTAACGTGAGCCAGATAGGCAACGGTGCACATTGCGGTCCACGCCAGACGCAAGAACAAGCGCCGGTCGTCGGATCGGGATGACCGAGAATACAGGTTCAACACGCGAATGACTGTAACGTAGAGGGCATAGAGGATGGCCAGCGCAGCCGAAAAGTAATCCAGCTTCTCCGTAAGAGGCAAGTCTATGCGCTTGTGAGACAGAGAAACACAAACACCAAAGATCAACAGGTGCTTACCTCTCGTATGAAACACTGAAGACCATATCCACGCGTTGACGCTCACGTATGCCCATGTGAGATAGTATCCTTTAAACGGGTGGTTCGCAGACAGTCTTCTGCGAATTTGGCGTGCGCCCTGGAGATGAAACCACATGTTCAAGAGGGAGAACGCAACCGAGGCGGGTTCCTGCATGCCGAGGAACCTCCAAAAGGGCCACTTGCCATAGTATTGCTGGATTTCTTGACCGAGTGTGACGGCGCGGTCCGTGAGCATGTGCATGCACTGATACTTGCAGTCGTCTGTGCACGTCCAACGCGTGAACCGGAGGTCAATCGGGAGGGTGGTCCACGGGTGACAATTATCGCCATAGCATGTCGAAATACAGTTCTGGAACTCGGTAGATCTGTCTCCTGAGGAACAATAGGCCGTGCTGGCCAACAGCAATAGAATACACGCTGATAGCTTCATGGAACGCGTTCGATTACATAAGCCTACCCATGGGAATCGCAAAATGAGCACGCAATAGAACACACCCGCAACGCCAGCGTCGGCCACAAAACCCAATTGACCCAACACGTTGACATGATCTTCGTCTTCCACCGCCCACATTGTCCCAATCACAGACCGGAACCCGACGAATTACATCGCAAACGTAAGGTAGATCCCCTCGTCTGGGCCCCTTTCGTCCCCGACCGCCTTGCAGCGCACCGCCCACTCAACCCATATTTCCCATTCGGGATACCAAGGCACGCGAGGTGCACCCGCTCATTCTCGCCGAGCTCTTCTGTAACCTCTGAGATGCACGCGTCCGAATCGTGAATAAACGTGCGCATGCCACTACGCCGTCGATGCACCGACCAATAACAGCCAATCCCTTACCGACGGAACGGAGTTCACTCTTGCCGGTGGCTTCTGATTGGTCAATGGCTACCATGTGTGCCGTAGGGAACAAATGGGTGTTTGAGTAGTTCTTTTGGATGGGGCGCCTTTCTGGACAACAGAGTCCCTTGTCTGAGTTATCGAAGGCGGTCGAGCTCAGGCGACGATACGCGTCTCGGTACTAATAAAATTTATTAATTGAATGGGGTGACCACTGACGGGAGATATACCAAGGTAAAGTTTTCCGTCTTTTCGTTTTCAAGTAAGACCCCAGAGGTCTTCGGCGCCCACAGTCATCATTGCGCCGTCGTCACGGTCGTTTTCGTAGTCGTCGCCAATGGACCAGGTGTCGTAGGATTTCTTTTCCACCACCGACTCGGGCGGTTCGTGACGACGAGGACGAAGACGGGTGTCCCGGGCCGTTTGGATTTGAATTAGGTTCGATCTACCGAAACGTTTCATTTACGATTGAACAAGCAAAGTCGGCAAAAGAATGGAAAAGGGGGAGGGGGGGGGCATACAAAATCAAGGGCCCGTAAGGGCCAAATTTCGCCGTCTCAGAACGTGCGGGGGGTTTGTATGCCCAGTGTGTCTGGTCATCTCCTGTCTCTTTCTCGTGCTCTACTGAAACTGCACTAGAGGACGGGGGCTTGCTAACGATTTTTTCTTGGTCTTGAGGTCGTTTTTCGGGGGGCGAGCATTGATGATATTGATGGGTGTACGAGTATAAAGTTTGGTAACAAACAACATCAATTAGAATACACTCCCGACTCGAGTGCCTTTGACTTTACTATGTCGACGATGTCGGCGAACGCGCCAGCGACGGCCGTTTTGACGATAGCCGGCACAGACTCGAGCGGAGGCGCAGGTATCCAGGTCAGTACAGGAGGTCGCGCAATCACAACACGAGCCCGATCACTCAAGAATCGATCAAAATAGGCTGATCTCAAGACATTCGCAGCGCACGGGTGCTACGGAACGAGCGTCGTGACCGCCATGACCGCCCAGAACACGACCGGCGTCCAGGCGGTGCACGGCGCCCCGCCTGAATTCGTCGCACAACAGGCAAGTGTCCTCTCGTCCACCTAATTTCTCACATCGCATAATCGTTTCCTACATCTGCTGGCTCTACACACAGATACGTTCCGTAGTCGACGACATCGACGTGCAGGCCATCAAGACAGGCATGCTGCTCACAGCCGAAAACACGCGGGCGATCGCGTCGACGCTCAGAGAGCACTTCGGTGGCAACGTTCCACCGCTCGTCTGCGACCCCGTGTGCGTCTCGACCTCCGGACACGTCCTGCTGCAGCCAGACGCGATCCAGCGCATGATCGACGAGCTATTCCCACTCTCACGCGTCGTCACGCCGAACAGGGCCGAAGCGGAACTCTTACTTAGAGAACGATCTCTGGCACCCCGCAAGATCGTATCGCTCGAGGACATGGTCACGGCGGCACACAACCTGCTGGCGCTCGGGACCGAAGCGGTGTTGCTCAAGGGCGGGCATGTATCCGTTTCGGAGGACGATATCCGCCGTGTTCAGGTGACGGATCTGTCTACACTGAATGTGATACCCGCGTTTCTCCTTGGAGAGAACATGGAGATACTTCGAACCGGAAAGGAAACGGACATCGTTGTGGACGTGCTTTGTCAACGCGGCGTCAAGGCGATCACCTTATATCCTCGACCGCGTTTGCAGACGAAGAGCACCCACGGGACGGGGTGTACGCTGAGCGCAGCGCTCGCGTGTGCTCTTGGAAACGGGATTAGACGCAAGTATATCTTGTTATGAGGGATCTTCACTCTCCTATATGATTTACAGTGGAGGAGGCGGTCGCGCAAGCGACGGCCTTCACGCATCTTGGGATCGAAATTGCTCCGCCCATCGGTAAAGGATATGGTCCGTTAAACCACCTCCATTCGTTGTCGAAACGTGTCGTTCAACCGTACGCACATTAGACGTCGCGACCTGTTAATTTTTCTTAAAGGGAAGCTTTTTTAGACGGACACCTGGACGTCCGTATCCATTGACGCAAATATTAATTCGGAACACGGCAAATCAGTGGAAGGCGTTCGTGGAGCACGATTTTGTCGTCCAACTTGGCAAAGGCACACTCGACCGATCGTCATTTATCCACTTTATCAAGTACGTGGGTGAGTTTTCTGTATGTATGGGTCACTTCTGACCCTCCTTTACCTTACTTGGGCAACCTCAGGCAGGACTATCTCTATTTAAAGTACTATTCGAGAGCATACGCGTAAGTCAAAACAGCATATTTCAGATAGCATTACTCAAAACATTCAATATCGATGTCTATTAAGGTTTCTCGCAACCAAGTCTCATGATTTCGAGTCCATCTCCGCCGCCACCAAAATAATACAGAACATCGCCGCAGAGACCAAGACGCACGTTTCATTCTGCGCTGAGTTCGGAATCACGCTAGAAGAGCTCGAGGGCACACCAGAGTCCCCTGCGACGACCGCATATGGGGCCTTTCTTCTTGATATGGGTTTACAGGGTTAGCATCTTCTGTATTTGTTACCAAACAAATACTGACGACGCGTGCAGGGGATACGACAAAACTCTTGATGGCACTCGCCGCATGCCTCCTTGGCTACGGCGAGGTCGGGCTCTGGCTGAAAAAAGAGGCCGCCGAACCTCGGCACGGGCAGGCATGGGTACAGTGGAACGACGGGAATCCGTACCGCAAGTGGATGGAAGACTATGCCGGGGATGGATTTCAGAGCGCGGTGTCCGTCGGTCTCGGTACGACTGCGTTCTCCTTTTTTTTTATCTCGCATGTTTCTTCGCTTCATTTCTAACAACCAATCTGCCTTTGATTGAAGAGATGATCGAGGCTCGCGCGGCTGCGGACCCGCCCTCGCCCGCCCGGTACGCCGAGTGGTTGGCTGTCTGGGAAAGGTGCATCCGCCTCGAGAAAGAATTTTGGGACATGGCGATGAACCTGTCTTGAAAAGAGGACGTGACGCATGCGACAAATCGTCACTTTCAACAAGTTTCGATGCGAGTCTTGCGAGCTGCTATGACGTGTGTTCAAGAAAATCGTCGGTATGTAAATATAAATATATCTTGTGTACAAGTACCATGATTACCAGTGTTCCCCGTCGCCCTGCTGAGCGCTCAGATCTCGCTGAGGTACTGCTTTGAAGAGTCGGGAAGGAATAGCGTACTGCGTCGCTACCTTGTTCGATCTTTCAATAACTCCGTCTTGGTCTCGGTCTCATTCTTCAGGTCCAGATCCAGGAACATTGAATCATCATCCTCTTCTTTACCACCAGACGACGATCTCGTACTTCGACTTCGTTTGCACAGCGATGACTTTCGTTTCTCCAGTGATTCGCTGGTAGCTTTAATGCAGACGCTCGGACAGATGCCCACGCAACTCAGCGTACAAGTGCCGCATTTCGGTACGACGGGGGAATAAATCGAGGTCAGACGCGTCCAATCCCCGTCACCGCATCGGCATGGAGAAATCACGGTTCTCACTTATTCCAGCAACAAACGGCATGAAGGAAGCCACGATTCGTAGCGGGAAACGGAATTTTAAAAAAAGCCCAGCAAGGGTAGCCAACGTTAGTATTGTGCATTTGTAATGTGAAGGAACTATATTCTAGATTTTTTTCTCGGCTGAACGTACCATCATTTTAGTCTGCTCGCAATCCGTTGGACGTCCACGTCGACTCCGATCCCCATGTTGACGTACGGGGAAGGGTAAGCATGGTATTATGACATTATTATGTGGGAGCCAAGGGATGCGTCAGTCAGAGTGGACATGAAACATGGCGGAAAGAGACACGACCGTTGCAGCTTCCATGATCTTGGGTTCGTCTGCGGAGTAGGAATCGTCCTACAATCTCTGAACCGTCGACTTGCCGTATGTGGAATGTATGAAAGAAACGCACGCACGTACAACAAGAGAGTATAGAAGACAGAGACGGACTCCTCACTTTCGCGTAGCTTCGGAGACGAGTACTACGCCGTGAGTTCGCATTCAGCTGGCACCGGTTCCCGGACGTACAGCATGAACCCCAATATGCATATGTGGTTCGGTATTAGCTTGGTCATTGTCGTGTTGTTAGTATTCTGTGCGTGTTAGGCGGCTGCCAGTCGAGGAGAGCATCTCGAGTTGTTCAAAATTCTAAAAACAGAGGCAGCGGCCCGGGAGAGACCCAATAAGTTGGGCACCGCACAAAGCAGTAGTGGTGGCCAATGATTTGCACCTATGATAGGTCTGCCCCCACTGTAGTCATACTGCAAAAGTTACGTAAAAGTCGTGTCACACTGAGCATAATGGAGGTCTGCTGATGGCCAGAAGTGTTTCAATTACTACACATTGAGCAAGACCAGAGACGAGTCAGATCTTGAGCTTAATGCTCAAGTCGTAAGGATCCGTGAAGACGGTAAACGAGACGGCGATCCCAAACTTACAGCGGGAAACATCAAAAAGACTTCAGCATGAACGATGCCAACAGCTAAAAAAAACAGAGCCACTAGGCGCCAATATGCACGTACAAAATCCGTTGATCCAGCGGCACGTCCACTGTCTTCATCGTCTCCCTCAATGCGAACGCCGCCCGCGTATGATCCAAACGACCAGACTCGTCGTCCACCACGTGCTTGTAAAACACCGACGTGATCTTGGCCGCCTGCTCGTCGTCCACTGCCCACATCGTCCCGATCACGGATCGGAACCCGACGAACTGCATCGCGGACGCGAGGTGGATCGCCTCGTCTGGACTCTCTTCGTCCCCGACCATCGTATGACATGCGGACAAATACGCGAATTCGGGGTTTCGTAGCTCGCACTGGATGATCCGTTGGACCGTGAGGCGGCCGTCGTACAGAGCGAACGCGGACTCGAACGGGTGTTTCTTGTTCGGGATGCCGTGGCACGCGAGGTGCACCCACTCGTTCTTGCCGATCTCTTCTGTGACCCTAGATATGCAAGCGTCTTTGTCCTGGATGCGCGTGAACGTCGCTGCGCCGTTGACGCGCCGACCGATGGTAGCCAATTCTTTACCAACGGAAAGGAGCTCGCTCTCGCCTGTCGCCTTGGCTTGACCAATGGCCGCCATGCGCTTTGGACCTACCGCCGCGCCCAATAAGTGGTGCTCTCGAGCACGAATAAGTGCACTTAGAGTAGGGGTATAAGACGAGATGTAGAGATTCGCGAGTCCCAGTTGACCTGACCTGTACGGCGCAGCAGCGTGGAGGGGAAGAAGAGAGAACTCGGCGGTCGGGCACCACCAGATGCGAGACCGACGAGGACATGCTGTAAGCAGGAAATCGACGATGGGAGACACGATCAAATCCCAGAGTTCCCGCAGGAAGATGCTGAGTTCTCTAGTTACGAATGATCGCTTCGCTAGCGCAGTCAGTGACCGAAGCCTCGATGACAACCGCTGGATCTCATTTTTTGTAATCGACAGCGGGATGTGAACCGGATCCTTGTCAGCGAACAAAATGAGCGTATCGCAACCGTACTGGCTTGCATTCACAATGATGACGGGTCCACAGCTAGCTGCACGTCGAAGATGAGAGAAGAGAGACGGAAGAAGGAAACGCGAAAGACCGGGTAGCTTTCGAATATTTGATACAAGGGTTTTCAGTTCCGCATTCAAACAGCATATCCGGTCATGCTGGTCCGGACCAGGCAAATCGAGTGCATTTCGAATGAGTGTGGTTAACCCCGTGAACTGATCGGCCAATATCTTTCCTCCTGGGCCAGACGAAACGACGTCGTCGAGTGGGGAGCAGAGGCGAGTAAGCTGAGCCCAAAACACGCAACGACCTTGTTCAAGTAGTTGCACTGCATCCTCGGGAGAATTGTTGC
>JBBPKB010000968.1:0-10010 GCA_038089035.1 Boletellus dicymbophilus
ATTCTCTTTCAAGACTCTACGCTTCTTATAACAAGTAAGTTTCCTACTTGTTTTACCCTTTCGTCTATTCTCTGCCCCTATCTTCCATACCACAGGTTAGGGTTGCACCTCAGAGTGAGAGAGTACCGTTAGGCTATATGCCTATTCCTTCCAGTTTACTCTTTCAAGGTATGGGGGATCTTCTCTGTGAATTAGGCTCAAGCAGGGCTCATAACCTATTGGAAGTTGCCAATAATTGTTACTGGTCATGCAGAGGTCTTGACAGAGAAAGACCTGAGTCCTATGATGTCCTCAGTAGATGTCAAGCTACTGTATTAAAGTATGTACCTATGATGTCTACAATAGGTTAGTTACAGTAGAAAATGTAGGTAATTGTGCTACTTACCCTCAGCAGATGTCAAGCTACTGAGGGAATAAACTAGAGGAAACTCGAAGGTTTGTACGCTCTAAGCTTATCTAATAATTACCATAAAAGGTAACCTAATGCGTGCTAGTGAAAAATAACAACAATTACCGCGGCAGATTTTATCCTATTAAGGTGGGTTTCACAACATCACCTTAATGGATTCTAAAAGTGCCGAGGACTGGCGCCTGAGGTGCACCATCCACAATCCAGGTACCACCGTGACACGCTGCCCACGCGTTCCACCGTTCTTGCAACCCTCTCCACTACCGTTGCCATCCCGCTGCCCGCCTCCTCCTCTTCGCGTGCCAGCACTCGCCGACGCGCCTCGCCTCCCTCGCCCCTGTATGGGCGCGCGATGGGCGCCACTTTGTCATTATCTTCCCCCAGTTTTCCTCAGCCTGCAGGCGACTGCCGTTGTCGTTGCAGTTGCAGCCATCTCCTTCCCTGTGACCCGCGCGTGAATGCAGTCGTTGCTATCGCCGCCTCGCGCCTCCCATTATCCCCGCGTGCGCACGCCCGCTGCCTCGCCCTCTCAACGTACCTCGGGTGTGCAGTGGGGCGAACGTGCGCCCGCGTCTTTACCATTGCTGTTGCCACGTCACACCCTCTCACACCCTCGTCTTCCCCACCCTCCCTAGTTTCCATTCGCCGCCTCGTGCCACTCGGGCGAGAGTGGACGTATCGTCGTCGCAGTCGCTACCTTCCGCCCCCCGTCTCTCTCTCCCTTCATCGTCCCGTGCGCGGGCGTGATGGGCGAGTATATTCTCATGTCGCCCTCGTCCTCATCTCGCAGGAACACTGGAATCATCTGAGAACTTTTCTTTTCCGCTCTTATCTCGTGAAAGTAAACAATCTTGGCGCGTACTATCTTCATCTATCTCTCCTTTGGTCTGTGCACTACTAACTTGTATGACGTGGTTTCAATCATGTCAGCCAAATAAATATATTATACACATGAGGTATAAATTATCTCCCCCCCTTCCCCTTAAATAATGATAACTTGTCCTCGTGAGATTCGTAATCCGTATGACACGGGCCGTTTTTTACTTGCTCGTCGAACTTCGTGCGCGGATGCCTTCGCCGCGATAGTATATCCATATAGGGAATGGTATCCCGATGACAATCGCCAGGCCCGCGAGAAGCGAGTTCCCGCCTCCATAACCCAGATTGGCGTACATCTGTTCTCCAAAGAGAGGGAAAACGAATCCAAAGAGACAGCGGAAAAACTGAGTAGGCAGGTTAGTCGATCCCACGGACTTCGATCATAAATTAAACCACGTACGCCGCCGGCTGCCAGGGCACTCGCGGAATACGCAAAGGTGTCGACCAGATACAGTTGGATCTGGAGCCTGCAAGTATTGTATTCCCGGGGTTCAGAGCGTGCATTTTAAGCAATTGTGTTTTCTTTTTCTTTTTTTAAAAAACATACATGGTCGTCATCAATGAAAACCCATAGATGACTGTTCCGATGATAGGCATGATCCACTGGATTTGTGCTTGAGCTGACCATCCGTACCAGCTTAAAGGTCGCGCGTTCAGCCCGCGTACGAAGCACAAGGAAATACCCGACTCACAAGAGTCCAATGGGAGCGAACAAGGATCCGAATATGAGCGCTGGCACGCGCATCTCCGGCTTTCCTTGACCCCCGTTTTTCGCTGCCAGCTTTGAGATCGTCATTTTGAGAAGTTTACGAAAAACTAAGAGAAAAGGGCATACTCGATGGTATATTTTATCGGATATTTTTGCTCCAAATATGGTGGCTACGATGAAGCCCAATCCTAGGCCAGTGTACGCCAAACCCGAAATGCCGACACTGAAGTGATACACCTCAGTAAATAGATCTGAAGCAAGAGATGAAACTGCTGCAAGGACATCGCGATCAGTCGATACATACCGGGGAACGTAGCGAACATTAAAAAGTAAATTCCTGAATCATACAGTACTATTTATCAATTTCAATCACTGCGTCGTAAGCACAGCAACAAACCATATATGCTAGAAAAATATCAGAAAATCTACCTCGAAGCATTTCAAATCACCGACTCACAGGGCCATGTATAAACTGAGAATAAAGCAAATGAAACTTCGCGTCAGAAGGATTACAGGTCGTTTTAAGCTCATCCAAAAATAGCCCAGATTGTCTTGTTCCTGGATAACTGTCACGCCCTTCTCCAGTTCTGTACCGTTAACTTGGAGTCGCCTGCGAATGACAGGTGCGTAGGTCTCCCTCAGAAGAGGGATAGCAAGAATGGCTGCAATCCCACAAAACCCAACAGTCACATAGAATATGTATTGGATGCCAACCGTCTCGGCAATAAACCCACCCATAATGGGCCCAATTGCTGGGCCTGGGATCGAGTATGAGGTCATGGAATAGACAATGAGGTAGTGGGCATACCAATCAAGGGTGCGAGAGAGTACAATGCCATCGCAGACGCACGATCCTTTTCCGCAAACAGATCGCTAATGCACCCGCCACCGCAGGCGGATGATGCACTTCCAGCAAAACCAGCTGCTGGTGTTTAGCTGAAGTTTTGGGCTACAGCATAATAAAGTAACGCACAAAGAAAGCGGAATGTGATGAAAGAGCCTGTTGTTGGCGCCAGCCCACAGCCCAAGTAGAAGCCGAGGAGAACTATGTTACTTATATGTAATACCTGACAGGGGCCAACGTCGAGAGCGAGTATGAAAAGCCGACTGAATACATACCCATACGCGACCGTATATCTCGGAGAGTGGACCGAAAAATAGAGGACCGATAGCAAGGGACAGGAGGGAAATGCTAAGGGTCAAGGCAAGAACTGTAGATTGGTTATGTCGTATTTCAAGGCGAGGTCGGGAAGGCCGGGGGACATCATGGCACTATTGAAGGAGGTTACGAGCGTGTAGAAAGAAACCTTTCGAAATACAGTTTAACGCGTCACAAAATTAAAATGATAAGTGCCAAGTACTGACGAGGAATGTGGTGGTCCACTTTTGGGACGGGGACCAATTGCGAGGGTTACTTGGATCACAAATCCAGTCATCTCTTCCCTGTATTTCATCGTCGGAGACAGTGAGCTGATCATGACCTGGAATGAAAGATGTGTGAGGCGCGCGAATGCGGACATGCGTTTCGCAAGAAGCAATGGAAGCGGCATCGTCACGGTTGTTCGACATTCTGTGAGGGGGTATAAGAGAGGTGTGGAAGAAGAAATGGCGAGCATCCGATTAAAAATGCTCGGTGCAACGTTTGACCGAGCGATCCTGACGCTAACCATTGCGGTTGGGGATGTATTCGCCCGCATAGATAGCAGTGGTTATGTGTCACACGATATCTCCGAGCAAGATGACCATCGCCATCGGGCCGGCGGTACTCTAGCCTAGAACGTCGTCAGCGGGCCGGTGATACTCACTAGCTTCGTGGATCCAATTATAAATACCTGGGTCCAAGCCAAGATTTAACAGCAAACGGTTGGTCTCTGTTATGTATGAACCACGCACACTGTGTACGGCGCCATGGACCAAGAAGTACCACGTACATATAATATTATTTTGCAATAGTGCATCTTCGTTTTTGGAGTCCATGTAAAGATAGGTTTCTGTCGTTGCCCTCGTGACTCGGACACAAGCGGAATAAACTATCACCCTGCACTGTTGCAGCGTTACCAAAGACTGACGACCAAATGCCTGCTTACCATGCTCGCGGTAGTTGACGACCAACGTAGCCCAAAAAGTAAAAGGTTAACCTCTGGTGTATGTGGGCCACGCAGTAGTGGGTGCCTACCACTAATATTTCTGTATTCTTCACCATTCGGGTCCTTGACACGATACTGGACCTTTGTCGTTGCCTTGGTAACACGGAGGCAAGCCCGGTATGACCCTAGATGTAATATCAGCCTCATGCACTGCTCCAGTGCTGCCGAAGACCGACTATCAAGTGATTGCTTACCGTGCCAGCATTGCGGCTCTAATAGATAACCAACCCGGGTTAAAAATAAATGCTGAAACGATGATCTCTTTCGATTGCGGGCCAGCAGCACAGAGCACACGGTCTACCATTGCATGGTCTTCATCCCCCGAGGCCCAGACAAGATACTAGACTTTTTCTCGATGGCTCGGACGCAAGCACAGTGCGACACCTAGATGCAATGTGAGCCTGTATTGCTGGTGGATTGTCAGACTTGTCAAACACTTGGTTTGATCCGTCGACAACTTCTGTGACAGACTCTGCCACAGCACTTAATTGCTTAGTAATCGACTGCCGGCGCTTCCTGTCATTGCCATCGTCGCCCAGGAACGCACAGCGGCCGACGTTGCAGCAGGAAAAGACGGCGCCGGAACGATCTAGTGCGCTCAACCGATGGCTCGATTCAGTTGCATGTTGGTTTCCAAACGTCTCGCAATTCGTATCTCGCTCCGAGACCGACATGTTGCTACTCTCGACTGCTCTCAAACTTCTTCTCTTCCCCTCCTAGTGCGTCTGGGTGCTGCGTATTCGCAACGACTCTGATGGCATAGTGTAGTCGCTCCACGGATTTTGAGGTGCACCGCGACTCGCAATAACGCACTCGCTCCCCATTTCCCAGTGGTACTACGATGTACGCCAACACGTTGTATTGATTGTCGCTCCCGGTTTGACCAGTTCCGCAGACCACGTCCGAATGGAGTGAGGCATCCTCTCGTCGCGTTCTCCGGAAAACACTGAGTTGTGCTCGACAGCCCTCGACTACCCTCCGTTCTTTGCATACTTTGAAGAGCTCTTGTCCATACCGGCATCATTCATCGACCCCGAGATAGTAAACGTTTATAATCTGAACTACGACGCTTGGTCTGTCGTCGCATACCAGCGAAGCACCGTTATACTGACCGAGGTTGTCCTCGGAGCAGCTTCGCTTAGATCTGCGACCTTCTTCAGTCGTCGAATAGTGTACAAGGCTAAACTCGGTGGCTCAGGTTCGTTCATGGCGTCCTTCGCTGCAACGTATCCTCTCTGCATCCCCATTCTTCCATCCAGGGTTCCTGATTGTCGATCATATCCACTTTTAATACAACGGATTCGTGTTTAGAATCTTGCTTTGGTCGATTCTCATGGCGCGCGAGGTAGTAGATTTACTCGTCGTGTTGACGCATATACTCAGGTCTGTTTCATGTATAGGGCAGAAAGCTAGCAAGTGGTTTACTTTTCGCCGTACTTTTTAACTTCAAGCATATCTACATGTACCTCGCGGTATGTCTTTGATCCTACTTTTTTTCTAAATTTATTTATCGATCATCCCATAGCCTGCTTATTTTGTCTATCTTTTGCGTTCACATTGTATGTCTCCTTTCGACGACATTCTACCGACAAAGTTCATCTCGCTGGCAACACCGTAACCTTGATTTTCGGTGCTTCCCTTGGACCGTTCGCTTTGATGGGACAGTTGCCGCGACTTCTGTCCCATCTTTTCCCCTTCATTCGTGGTCTGAATCACGCTTACTGGGCCCCAAATGCATGTGCTTTGGTGACGACAATGGATCGCGTACTTCAGCGTATGTTTTTGGTCATACCTCTTTAACGCCATAGTACTGATCTTGTGTATCAAGTGGCCAGGCGATTTGGTACGAACCTTGTCGTAAACGAGCAAGGGGTGGCTTCCACTTCGCGCGGCCTTGTCGGCGACCTACCTTTGCCGTCCTTCCGACCATAAAGCCAATTCATACATTCGCGGTCACGATCCTACTTCAAATGGTTGGCCATGATACGCGAGATACACGTTTTGGCTGACATACTTCACAAGGTTTTCCTCGTGAAATTATGGAAGACACCAAACTACAAGTCTTTCTTGACTGCCCTCACGTTTTGCGGGTATACTTCGTACATGTTTGGTCGGCACGTCCACGAAAAGCCATTCTTCTCGTCTTCGTACCTCTCAGGTGACGACCCTCGATGAATCGCCGATGGCGTAGCGTTCTCGGGGGCTCAATAATAGATTGGCAGCCTTCTCGCGACCGACGACTATGCTCATTTCAGGACGTACATGATAGCGAGCTTCGCTGGGATACTTTCCCCCTTCCCCCAACTGTTCATTCCCAACGGTGAGAGCCTTTTTTAAAAGGTGATGCGGCTGTTCCGAAATGATCTTATTCTGGAAAAAAAAATAGAAAGTCTGATAAAGATAGTCTACTCGCTGATTTGGGGTGCCATGGTGCTTGTTCCACTGTACAAGCGAGTCTACGAGTGAGCAAACTATATCACGTTCATGACTCCTTTGTTTTCCCGTCTTCTTTTTTTTACTTTAGGTTCCCGATGTCGCTGCCTCGGGTCATACTAGAGCAGTTAGAAAACGCGCATCTACTGGGCTTTGCTCCATTGCTGGCCTTCACTGTCGCCTTTCCGATGTTCTTTGATGGGAATGCTCAGGTCGAGTTTCTTCCACTGATGATGACGAGCGTGTATTATGCTTGGGCTCGCGTGGGCGTTCGTCCGACTGGGCGTGATATACAGTGATCCACTGTCACTTGTGTCACCACCATCACTTGCGTCAACCACATTTAATGTATGTAACTCCCAACAAATTAAATAATAAAAATAGTCAAAAAAAAGATAAAACTTTGTAATTTATTGTGTGTGTGTAGTGTGGTCTGTTCATGAGCTACTGGTCATTTCGTGCACAAATTTGAGGTTATCTCCATGTGCTGATCACAATTATCTATTCCTGGCTTCCAAAATTGGATGGTAACTGCATATTACTGTTTTCAACATGCTCCAAGCATTGATCTACTCCCAACTGAAGAATGTGTCTTGCTGATAACATGCTGGGGAAGGGTGTTTGTTAATTGCTTATCACTATCATCATTGTTTATCAACACAAAGATCTCATCACATGCCACTCATGAGTTGCTCAGTGAAATATAATCAATAGTGGGTCTCATGTGACCCACTAGCACACTAGTTGTGCAACTAGTTGCACAAAAAGTTGTGAACTTTACCAGCCTAATTTAAACTTCACTTGAACTGCCAGAATTACCCATACACAGCTCTTTTCCAAATTTAGGTTTCGCCTCCAAGTAGACTCAAATAGATTTGTCATTGCATCCAAATAGAGTAGCAATATTGCACAGGTGCAAGAAAGATGGGAATATACTACCAAAAAGGGAAAATGATGAGGATCTCATCATGTACCCAAAAGGAATTGAGCAAGGGTGAGGCATGTCAGTGAACTAGACATGCATGTGGTCAGCATGGGAGCAAGTGCACATGGATGGGTCATGAAAGGGGGGAGACTAGGCATAGGGTAATGGCAATAGCATAGAATGGCACAAGGTACAGAGGGGGACAAGCTATGAAGGCATAGGGCAACAATGAACCCAACCACACTTTGTATTGCATTATAAAATCATGTATATTAAAAAACATACACAGTACAACAATGAACCACACTACTGCACTCATCCTTGTTGTCATGGTGGTCCCCTGTCATTGTCATATGCTGTTGCATTCCACTGCTTATTGTCATTGTTGCAGTGGTGGGTGTGCCATTGCATTGCCTCACCCTTGCCCTCATTGTCATTGTGATTGTGGGTCCACTGTTGCACCACCCCCCCCTCATGATTGCCATCATTGCAGTGGCTAGTGTGCCATTGCATTGCCCTTGCATCTGCTATCATCATAGTTGTGGTTGTGGGTTCACTGTTGCACTGCCCTTGTTGTTGCCTTTGCCATTGTCACTGTGGTGGTGGTGGGCATGCCATCTTGTGTTATCCTCACTGCCATTGTCATTGTGGCAGCAGGAGCAGTGTGGTATCATTCTTACACTTGTCATCATCACTGTTGTTGGGGTTAGCACACTCTCATGTTGCCCTCACCCTCATCATCATCATCCTAGCAGTAGTAGGTGCACCACCTTGTGTAATCCTCACCCTTGTTGTTGTCCTTGGGGTGGCAGGAGCATGGAGTACTGTTCTCATACTTCCCATTGTTGCCATTGCAGTAGTGGGCATGCTCTCATGCTGCTCTCACACTGCTCTTGCCCTTGTCATTGTCATTTTCATGATGATGGACATGCCCTTGCTCTGTTCCCACCCCAGCTGTGGTTGCTGTTACACACCCTCACCCTTGCCATCAGTGCCATTGTCATGGTGAGTGTGCTGTTGCATTTCTCTTCCCTTGCCATCATTACCATTGTGGAGGTGGGTACACATCCACACTGCCCTTGCCCTCATTCCTGCCTTCACCATCATCACTGCCATGGTGTTTGGCATGCTCTTGCATTGGACTTGCCCTTGTTGTCATCCTTGTGGTGGTGAGCACAGCATTGTGCCACTCTTGCCATCACTGTCATAGTTGTCCTCATGATGGGTTGAGCTGTTCTCTCCATCCTTGTCACTGTTCTGGTGGTGGGCATTGTTGGAAATTAACCAGCACACATTTAGTTATCATTTCACATGCTTCATTACATAAGCTTAGAGTGGTACATTCATAGTCGAGTTTCTTAATTTAGTCCCTCAGTAGCTTGAATCCTACTGAGGTCTCATAGGTCCTGCCTGGAAATTTGTTTCCAACTTCCTTACATGAGTCCTCAACTTTCATCAGGTTATGAGCCCTGCTCACACCTGAGCAGGAACATCAATTCTCACAGCAAATTCTCCTTACCTCAAAAGATTTCAAGTGAAATGCTTGAATACCCAAGATCTCTGTGTGAATGCCAAAACTGTCAAATTCACCATGACCAGATTCTTATGACTACAGCAGCAGAAGGCATACTTGGCCACTTCACTAGTACAATACCTAGGCCAAGTGACTTGCAAGAACTCAAGCTATGAGAAGAAGCAAATACCATTGCAAAAGAGAGTATATTCACAGACATTTCCAACATGTTACTCTCCTTCATAATGCACCATGAGCTCATACATGACATGTTCTGCTACCTTGTATCTATTTTTGGTGACACACAACCTATCATACTCAAATCACCAGCCAATGCTACTCTAGCTACAGCTGAACTACATGCTGAGACAACAGACAGTGCATGCACACTCAACACATCACACAGCCACACCAAGGATGCAGCTAAACTAGACAGCCTCACAGTACAAAACAGTATAGGTCACAAAAGTCTGCTTAGAAGTGGGGTATAGACTAGGACTGGAAGCACTGCACACACTCATATAGGTATGTCACAGGACATAATGGCCAAAATGGCTATGATAGAAAAGCTGGGCAAGTCAGGAACTCATGTACCAAGAATATGTGTAAGTGGTGATAAAACTCATCCACCTACTGTTACAACACCAGTACTATATCTATACAAAATGGTACACTATAGTTGTAGTCACTATCCTTGGAACACTTACTGGATCATTGATCTTAATGATCCTAGGATAAAACCCTCTAATTACTTAACACATACCCTTATTTACCTCTCCTGTACATTTCTATTCTATTTCCTCTTTATCTAAATCTGTACACATCCCCATCGCACTTATGTATTATCCTGGGTTCACTTGGTACTTAGCACCTTATTTAGATCGTAGGAAAGCATACAGCTTGGTCTGTGCGCATACTCCTTAGAGTATAAATAGGGGCTCGCATGTACCATCTACCTTAGCCTAATCCACTTGTATTCTTGTTGGCATTCAGTC